>CAUYRT010047791.1:0-104289 GCA_963574885.1 Lepilemur ruficaudatus
AGCTTGAAGTCTGGTAAACTGATGCCTCCCAATTTATTCTTTTTGCTTAAGGTTGCTTTAGCTAACCCTATCCCAAGCCCTAACCCTAACCCTAGCCATAATCCTAAACCAAGCCCTAGGCCTACCATAACCCTTTCCAAATAACTCTGAAGCACAGAATTATTTTTTCTAGATCCGCAAAAAATGATGTTGGTATTTTAATAAGGATTGCACTCCTCAGTCATGCTAGAACCTACAACCTACACTCAGCACTCTTAAACCAACCATGCATGACCCCGTCAGGAGCCTGACTTCTGCAAAGTCCATCGGCAGGAACTTAGGTGATCTCTGGGGTATTTTTATTGACTTTGACACCCCTGCCCATTCCTGACACTCCTGGAATAACTTTGAAATCCAAAGGGCATCTTAAGAAGAGGGACCTGGGCTCTAAAGCTTTTCCCTGTTCTAACATATATGCCACACCATTTGTTCTGAAGAAGAGCTAATGTTCAGTGAATATTCAGTTATGTCTTAAGCACTGATCAAGGTGCTGATGATGCATTATTTCTTTAATTCTCACAAGAGTCTTGCAAGGTAGGGATATTATTGTTTCCTCCTTTAAGGTTAATAAACTGATGATCAGTTTGAAGTAACTTTACCAAAGTCATATTGCTAGTAGGTAGAGGATCCAGGAATCAAATCCAGGTGTCTCTAACTGCAATGCCCATGCTGTAAGCAACAGCATCCCCGATGAGTTCTGGGGGCAAGCTGCTTGCACAGGAGAGGGAAGTGGGGAGGGGGCTGGGTAAAAAGAAGCTTCTTCCAAGGACGAAGGGCTCAAAGATCTAGGAAGTGAGACTGGGAACTTTTAGACCATCTGTCACTGCTCAGCATGTTTGCCTCCGGTATCCTCTCAAACAGCTTCTCTCAAACCCTGATCAGACAGAATGGATGTGCCTGCAAAAAGGTAGTGGAAGCTACGACATGAAAATATTGCAGGTCAGTTTTTATTAGAACGTCTGGTTTGAAATCGGGATAGCCTGAAACACAAACACAACACACACACTCACACATGAATGATAGATGGTTGTTCTCAGGAAAGCTTCCTTTAAGAAATGGGATGCCGTGTCCTTATTTAACACAGAGCAAGCTGGGTGTGGTGACTCATGCCTGTAATCCAGCACTTTGGGAGGCCAAGGTGGGAGGATCACTTGAGGCCAGGAGTTCTAGATCAACATAGCAAGGCCCCCATATCTACAAAAAAAATCCCCCAAAACAAACCAAAATAAACAAACAAAAAAATAGAGCAAATCCTGTCTTTGAATGTCTTGCATTCCTAGGCTCATTTTTCCAATTTTACAAACATAAGACTGGCCTCTCCACAGTGACACCATGAGAGTGGCAGCTGGCTAACAGGGATTCAAATACATATATAAATACTAATTGATAGAGACCCTTTCACCACTTTAACAAGCTGCTGTGAATCATTCTGAATCTGAGACTGCTAGCTATTTAAAATGCTCAGCAATAATTGAATACAGCTGTTTGAACATTTCTAAACGATTTCTATTTCAGAGTTAGGAAACACCAAAGAGACTTTTGTTGCTCTAGTTACAAAAAAAGAATTTCTTTTTAGGAACTCTAGTTCTAGAAAAATAATTGATAATTGTACATATGTTGGAAGAGGAAAACCATGCAAGCTTTTTTGACATGTAATATACAAACATCATTTCCAGGCCTTAACATATATATATATAATATATAATTTAAATTGTCTATTTTTCAAGTTATTCTCATGAATAATTATGAAGAGGGCCATGTTTTCTGTTCATCAAAAAAATAATTTTTTCACATTAACTATAGAAAAGTTTAAAATAATACACCTTTTCCTTTGAAAGAAAGTGTTCCAGATACTATTGCTGAATAACAAACTCCCACAAAATATATCAGCTATTTTAATATGCTTCTAGATTCTGTGGGTAACTATTTTAATATGCTTCTAGATTCTGTGGGTCAGGAATTTGGCTAGAGCGCAAAAGGGATGTGTTGATTCCCATCCACGATGTCTGAGATCTCAGCTGGGAAAGCTCAAAAGCTGGGGGTGACTCACGGCTAGGAGCTGGAATGCCCTGGAGGCTGCTTCACTCTTGTATCTTGGCTAACGTGACGTGGAAATGAGGACTGCTGATCAGGGCACCTCCACGTGGCTTCTCCACGAGGACAAGCTTTCTCACAAGCGCGGCAGCCTCAGGGCTCCCAATGCAAGTGTTCTAGTAGATGAGGTAGAAGAGTCACTTCCACCACACTCTGTTGGCCAAAGCAGTCAAAAACCCACCCAGATTCAAGGGCATGGGGACAGCACCTGTTGATGGAGAAGCAACAGGTCACATGGTAGAAATGAGTGTGAAATGGGAGTTATTGTTGCAGTTGTCTTTGGAAAGATACAGTCTGCTGTCAGAAGGGATGAAAAATACCAAAGTGGTTCAGAATGTACATTGTCCAAGACATGAGTTGACAACTGTAGGGAAAAACTTAACTGGAACAAGCTCCTTGATAGGATCGGGGTATATTTTACCCAGGATATAGGAAACGACAATGGTAATAACGATAACTAAATCTTACAGTGCTCACCATGTGCCCCACACTCTTCCCGCTCATTTACCTACATTCATTCAGTTCATCCTCAGTGGAAACTGGGATGGAAAGAGGTTGAGCAACCAGCCCAAAATTACAAAGCTAGAAAGCAGAGAAACCAGGCTTCAAGCCCAGGCAATTTGGTTCCATTTGCTGTGTGCTTTACCGACACACATTTACTACATTCCCTCTCCAGGACAATGAAGAAATAGGTAAAGTATTACATAATGAAAAGCAAACTGTAAAGTGACATACTAGGGAAGGAAGACTGATCTTTATTGATTGCCTGCCACATGCCAGGTATCACGCACCACACGTTATCTCTCTTAATTCTCACAATAACCCTGTGAGGTTGGTATTATTGCTGCCATTTTACAGAAGGGAGAATTGAGGTTCAGAAGTCTTAAGCAGCTTGCCCAAAGTCACAGAGCTTGCAAATGGAGGCCCTGAGGTCCAAGGCCACATCCATTTGACCTTCATTTACCCACTCTCTATCTTTCCACAGCTACAGTCTTCCTCCTTTGCAAGAGTTATTGTGTCAGGGTCCATTTGAATCCCAGCTGAGATAATTCACTATGGAATCTTTTGCATCTTGATAGCATGGCCTTTTGGGGCCATAACTTGATGATTCAGAGCAGCTAAAATCCCTTAGTTTGATTATGGAGCTTTGGGGACTCATACTGCAACATTCGTGTTTGTCTTTGTAAATTCCTGTTGGACATGAACTATGACTTTTATCTTAGATAATAAGCCTGACTTCTGGAAGGATTTTTTTTCTAAGAATGTGACTTATTGAATACCTGACATTTTCACGAATTTGTCCTTTGCCCTATCAGACCATTAAGTAAGCCAGTAACTGCTCTAAAAAGGTCTGTGCTTTGCTTGGTCTTCAGCGCTAATTTGATAGGCACTCAACCATAACATTATGATTATGAAGCACTTAGGCAGGACTGTGCATCTGCAAGAAGCTATCGAAATATTTTCTGATCTTCTGCTTCTCCATCTAAGTCTCTAATCCCAGCTGTGCTGGATCCTTAACTGATTCTCAGAAACTTCCTTGAACTGCTGTGGAAGCAAGAGGCAATTTGATTTGGGAATCCAAAGATATTTGTATACTCTTCTTTATTCCATTAATGTGACTGACGGCTTCAGCTCTTGTGCCAGATAGCTCTCTTTCGACTTGCTTCCTGTGCTGACAACTGATGTTTTAACTTGCTCATGACCTGTGGATTCAGAGGGTTATACTGCCTGCCCTTTTCTTCAACAACAAAAATGGCACCAAATATATCATTGCTTAAAGTCTGACACTGTGCTTTCCAGGGCTGCAACTTAGTGGATTTTCCTAGACTTTGTCCATAAAGCAAGTTGAGGGGTTTCAGTTATTTATACTCTTATCAACATATAATGACATTACTTGGAATCACACCTGTTCCTAATGGGATACAATTTAAACTAATGACAGGAGATCAGATGGAGTCACAAAGGTCTTAGACAGCTACAGAATCCACCAACGCAATATTCAGGCATCAGTACAAACAGGAAGCCAGTGAGTGAATGATATCTCTTATCAGGATATAAAAGCCATTTGGATGTGTTTACCTTGTTCACTTTCTAGCACAAAAGCTCATTGACAAGGAGCCAAGCCCTTTTCATCTTGGCGTACGTTCAGTGCCTAGCACATAGTAAGTTTTAATAGATGTCTATTGACTTGTTCAAAATTGTCTCAGAAACTTGCTCAAAGGACTTTGTTTAAACTTAAAATCCGTTGTCAGAGAAATTCAAGGAAGAACAGTCTGAATTTTTTATGTGTGTCTCAAACCCCCCAACTCTCCTGCCCAATGCTTTCCATTTGAAATCATACACAGCATTCAACGGGCTAACGACTATTATGCTGTAGCTGCAATTTGCTCATTGTCCTACTGGGAACATTACTTATAACTCACCTAATCTCTTTGAGGCTCCAGAGCTGTCCACAGTGCTTAGCACATGTAGTGGACACAGTATAATTTGCTGAGTGATTGCAATGACTGAACCATCCATCTTATTAGGAAAAGCTTTTCTATTAAGTTCCATTTTGGTCACAGAAGTTACTCATCAAATCCCATTCTGGATGAAACTGCTGTTCTTTGCAAATACTTAAGATATGCATGCTTTGGTGCTTGCCTTCAATTTTCTTCAGAGAGCACTGGAGGGGGAGGAGGCCATCCCTTCCTGTCTTCTGAGGCATTACTAAACGCAGTCTTCATCCAGATTAAAAATATGCACATAAAGAAACCCAGAATTATCTTAATTTCATTACAAGAAAAAGAAACACACTTAAGCTACTTGAAGTAAAGAGGAATTTATTGTAAGGGTCTGAAGAAATCCTATGAATCTAATGATACAGCTGAGGACTTGTGGGAACTCAAATATCTTCAGGAGGATAATTTATTTTGGTTATCTTTTTCAGTTTATTGTCTTTACTTTTTTTTTTTTTTTAAGAAACAGAGTCTTGCCTCCTGCCTCAGCCTCCCAAGTAGTGTCCTTGCTTCTCAGCTCCATCTTCCCTGTGGAAACAAGTTTCTTCTATAAGTCTTTTAGTCTCTTAAGATCTACTTCTCCATAACTTCAGCTGAAGTTAACCTTGGAATGCATTAAGCCAATTCTAATACTAATTCTATTTGACCTTATGGCTCTTAAGCATAAAATATAAATTGATTCAGTCTCTATGTTTCAATTTCCAACAGTTTGGAAAGAGTTGACATATAATATGTATATTTGGCCACCCTGCTAGCATAAATTCCTGTTCCCATTGTCTGCCCCTGGAAGCACATGTTTCTGGTTTCTCTCTGGGGCTCTGCTTCCCAGCCTGTGGGAATGGGTACCTGTAGGCTGCAGCCCTTTATGGGAAATAAAGCTCTCCTTTCAAAAAAAAGAAAGAAAAAGAAAAGAAAAGAAATCTGTTTTTGGAAAGAGATACTTTTGATTAGATTAGTCATTAAGACTAATTCGAAAATTTGTCTCATTCTTTGTACCTAATACTACTTCACTTTTTATTGCTAAAATATATCTTTATCTCCAAATCTGCTATTTTTCTCCCAAAAATTATCTTTAGAGGATAATTAGAGGATAACTTTGTGGACCCTGACCTTCAGGGTACATCCTATGTTAGAAGCTAAACAACAAGGATAAATGCTTTGAACATTTTTTGTTGCTTCTGGTGGTTTCATTTGTAATGACTATTTGGCCTCAATTAAAGTGAGGTTGGAGCACGTGGAAATCAAACTCTAGGGAAAAGGTTGGAAAAGCTGAGGATACTTTTGAAGCTTGAGAAGATGAAAGATATTTTAAGTAGTCGTGAACCTTTCTTTGATAATTTACTCACTTAAAATATGCTTTCTTCAAAAATAATACATTAACTTGGTGAAGAATTAACTTTGGAAAATATGGGTAATCTTATATCTTAAAGATTAAAATAAAGATTGATTAGAATGACTATACATTGAACATTTAAAAATTTTTAAATGGTCTGATTTTCATTTAATTATATAAAATTGGTAATGTTAATAGCCTGTTACCAAATCTTTCTCAGTTCTACCCCAATACACCGTCTACACTAGACATGTTTACAGTGCCTGCTAGCCCACAACAGTTTCTAGTGAGGCAATCTCTACTTGAGAGAAAAGAGAGAGAAAGAGAGTATGTACAAGAGCACACCGTTAGCAGCCACGGTTTCTACAACTCCTCACCACCACAGCTGACTGGACCAAGAGATACGCCCCAGCCTAAGGCTGGCCTATAACCTCTGACCTGATGTTCAAAAAAATGTGTCGAGCCAATTCGATTCCTTCTTTCAGGAATGTGAACTAAGAAATTCTAAGAGAAGGAATTCAGGAAGCATTATTAGGAGGAGGAGCTGAAAAATTCAGCATAGAGGGGTTTGGATTTCCAATGCGCTCTGCAAAAGACAAAGAAGAAAGAAAATATGAGTCAACAAAGGAAGCCCGCCTATATAGAGAGAAAGAGAAAAACAGCAATGTATTAGAAATCAAGCACCTCCTGGGAGTTGGACAGCCTGCTGGTCCCTAGGGCTGCACCAGTTCCTATTTTAATCCAGGTGGAGACTTACAGAAAAACCTCCCTTTTCTTGAAGTATCATGAGGGGCTCTTCATTTCTTATAATTCAAAAGATCTAACTTCAACACAACCTTGTCCAGAGTTCATATAAAAAGGCTACGGGCTGCCAACTTACATTAGGCAATGGAACTTGATAATTTGATATTCAGGTTACTGACATTGATCCCTTTAGTAATGAAATTTGGGCGAATTTGGAGTTAGCAGAAATACAAAGCGTTATTTTGATGTTGGCTTGCTTTCCTGGAGCAACAAGTCTGTCTCTCTCCCTCACCCATGCTGATGTAGGGCAAACTCAGCAGGTGGCTATGAACTTGGCTACAGAGGACACACCCACCAACAAACCTTTGTTGCTCTGAGATGACTGGACCCTTCATCCAGGGTTCCCCCAGATGGGGGATGATTGTGATGCCTTCCCAGTTCCTGAACAAGCAGCGTGGTTCCTTGGCAAGGCCATAAACTCTTGTCCTCAGTGTGAGGAATCAGAAGGGCACTGAAATTGAAGACAGTTTTAATCACCCTATGTCACTCTAGTAGCCAGGGCAAGGGTCATCTGGCAGGGAAGCTGGATGTGCCAGTCCCTCTGTTATAGTGAGAAGACTGAATGGCTTCTCCACTCTGAGTGCAGTGTGTGTGTGCATGTGTGCGGTGCTGAGGCAGCAGAGCAGTAAGCAGAGATTGAGCCTTTGGTCACTGGCCTCTTCCAGGAGAAAAACAGCTCTTGTGTGCTCAGGCAGAGTGCTGGGTGCATCACCTGACCTCAAGAGCTTGCAGTTCTGGCCAGACGGTCAAGTAGCACAGGCTATGATTGCCCCTTACGTACCTTGTGAATAAGCAACTCTGGCTCTGTACTTTTGATCACTTTGGGGCAAGGAAATATATCCAGTTAGTTAAATAGTCCCCCATGCTGGAAGTATGTATATAACAAAAAATGCTGACCATGATGGACATTTACAAGAACGTTCAGATAATATTGCCAATAGGTATAGAGGACAATTTTAAAAAGGAATTAGGAAGCACCATAGCATATTGTTAGAAGGTATGGATTCTAGAACCAGATATCTAGGGTGTGAAGCCCAGTTCTACCATTTAATAACTGTATAACCTTAAAATCTCTATGCTCTAAACTGTATAACGCTTGAACTCTCTATGCTTCATTTTCTTCATCTATGTAATGAGGATGATGATATATTAATAGTACCTTCCTCATGCAGTTATCGTGAGGATTAAATGTGTTATTTGTGTGCAGTCTGTACAATAGAGCCTGGCACACAATGCACATTCAGTCAGTGTTCCTCATGTTCTTCCCACCACACTTCAAGGCACAGAGAGCTGAAGGCTTGTCGAAGGCCATATGGTGATCAGCTGCGAAGTTAGAAGAAACACAAGTTCTTGTTTGACACTGGTTCTTTTTAAACACTCTACAATAAAACCAAGCCTTGCCTTTGTCATGCCTCTGTGAAGGAAGTATAACGTTACCCATACTTTATCCTCAATTATAGGTACAGAAAACTAAAGAATGAAAAGCGAAATTTTACACTAAAGGTGATATCCCTCTCTGATTTGCCCGATTTTTTTTGTTTGTTTTTTTGTTTTTTTGGTCACTGTGCTGTTCTGACTCTGTTCTCATTCTCTCTGCAATAACATGTCATTCTCCCTCAATAATATGCAGGAATAGAGTCCCTTGGCAGCCCTCCAGGCAGCAAATACCCTTCAGATGCTCCAGAGCGTGCTATTAAGACAATCCCAGGGCTCAGCACTGGACTGGGCACATCGTAGACACTCACTCAGTCATTATTTTAAATGCATGAATGTCAAGTTTTCTCCTGCCTTTTTGATGTCATTACCTCCTTCCTCAAAATCTTCAACAAGACCTCTCTTCTTCAAATTCCAGTTATTCACCCTTATTTCAGTCCTTCATCATCTGATCTTTCACCATTCTTTACTGACTTTCGTTAATGCATCTTCTTCTCCTGTGCTCTTCCCACCCATTTTTCTCCCACACATCATACTAAATATAACTCTACACGTTAACATTTTGTTTATGCTCACATTCTCCCACTTTCTCTCCATTGGAATTACAGTTGTAGTAGAAACGTTGGAGGTGTTTTTGCAGCCCACATCCTGTCTTCTCTAAAAGTTGTCCCCATGGCAGCTATGTTTGAACTTCATGACTCCGTCTGACCTTTAACCCTGGCTGATGGGACCAGGACTGGTCACCTGGCCCAAGCTAGGCCAATCAAATTCTTTCCTCCTAGAATCGGGAATTAGAATTGGGAGGGGCTGGGCAGTTTTTCTTCTGTGAGCTAAGGACATGTAGCCTCGGGAGCTATAAGGTGGCCATCCTCTGTCAGGAGAGTAAAGAAACAGACAAAGATGACCTCAAAGAGAGAAGATAACAGTGAACACACAGAGAGGAAAAGAAAACAAAAAAGCAAGAAAGAGAATTCGTGCAGTCAGTCCCAGGGGAAAGCAGAGATTAGCTGCCTTAGTTCTCGGTCAGATTTTCCACTTTCTAGTTCTATCCCTGATGAGGCCCAATGCACTGCCTGTCTTTGTTTTCCATAAAATACCTACATAGGCTTGTTAAAAATTCCCCACCTTTATTTAAGATAAGTTAAACTAAGGTTCTGATACTTGTAACCAAAAACCCTTCAATAAGACTATATTAAACAGAAGAACAGTGTAGTTCATCTTATTTAAACTATCCCTGGGTTATAAATCACCCCAAACGTTAGTATATTAAAAACCATTCTGTAGAGCAACAAAGAGTGCTGAGCTTAGCTGGGCTCTGCTGGTCTTGCCTGGGATAGTACAGGCAGCTGCAGTCATTTGACAGTCCTAGACGGCCCCACTCGCATGGCTGGCAACTGGTACTGGCTGTTGACTGGATGTCTCAGCTCTTTTCTCGTGGCCATTTGTCCTTCAGTAAGGGAGGATGGGCTTCTCCAGATGGTAGGGGAAGCATTCCAAGAGGGCCAGTCCCAGTATGCAAGTGCTTAATACAGTAGCCGCTGATCACATGTGGCTACCGAGCACTTGACATGTAGCTACTGTGACTAAAGAACTGAATTTTTAATTTTATTTAAGTTTAATTCATTTCAGTTTAAACAGGCACATGAGGCTAGTGGCCACCATATATAGTGTTGCTAAATAGTCCTAGCAAAAGGCAGTCATTGACAGAATGGTATAAAAGCAAGACAATATTATACACTGCATACAACAGATACACCTTAATATAAAGGCACAGATAGGTTGAAAGTAAATGGATGAAAAAAAGATAAGCTGTGCAAACAGTAAACATAAGAAAGTTGGAAAGACTACCTTAATGTCAGATAAAATAGACTGGAAAACAAACAGTACTTCAACCTCAGTGTCCTTTATGAGAGATCAAAACAGGATAGAAATCAAAATAATGATAAAAAGGACAATTCATCAGGAAGATATAATAGTTACAAATGTATATGCGCCTAATAAGAGAATACATGAAGAAAAACTTGCCAAAATTAAAAGAAAATTGTCTATACAATTCTACAATTATAGTAGATTTTAACACTGCTCTCTCAACAATAGAAAACAACTAGAAAAACATTAATAACAACACTATCAATCACCCAAATCTAATTGACATTTATAGAACACTATACCCAATAACTTCAGAATACACATTCTTTCCAAGTGCATGTGATACGTTCTCCAAGACAGAACATATGCAGGGCCATAAAACAAGTCTCAATATATTTAGAAGGACCAAAACAATACAAAATGTTTTCTCAAACTACAACAGAATTAAATTAGATTATCAGTAAATATTGAGGAAACACCCAAATACTTGAAAAATATTGAAATATTGAAAAAACACCCAAAGACTTGAAAAATAAAAAGTGATTTCTAAATAACTCATGGGTCAAAGACAAAAATCACAAGGGAAACTAGGAAATATTTTAACTGAATGATAACAAAAATATGATTTATCAGAATTTGGGTTGTGCAGCTAAAGCAGTGCCTTGAGAGGAATTTACATCTTTAAATGTTTATATTAGAAAGAAAGGTCTAAAATCAGTGACCTAAAGTTCTGTTCTAAACTAGACTAGACACTAGAAAAAAAGAACAAAGTAAATAAAAAGTAAGTAGAAAGAAAGACATGATACAGAAAAGAGTAGAAATCAATGAAGTGGAAAATCAATAGACAGTAGAGAAAAATAACAAAGCGAAAAGCAAGTTCACTAAAAAGATCAGAGTAAAATTGATAATCCCCTATCTAGACTTAGCAAGAAAAACAGAGAGAACACAAACCGCCAGTATCAGAAATGAAAGGGGGGTTATCACTGCAAGCCCTGTAGACTTTAAAAGAATAATAAGAGAATACTATGAATAACATCATGTCAACAAATGTAATAACTTTGATGAAAGGAGCAATTAAAAAATTGACTTGAGAAGAAATAGAAAATCTGAGTGTTCTATCGCAAACGAAAACCATTGAATTTGTTATCAAAAACCTTCTCCAAAAGACAAGTTCACTGGTTGCATCAGTGAGTTGTATCAAATTCCATTCTGTCAGATGATTAGGGAAGAAATAGCACCAATTTTACACGACCTTTTTCGAAAAATAGAGCTGGGATCACTAACCAATCTGTATATTAGACCGACATAACCTAATTAAAAGCCTGATAGAGACATTCCCAAAAGGACATTCCAGACCAATACGCCTTATGAATATAGTTGAAAAGATCCTCAATAGAATATGAGCAGATTACATTCAACAGTAATAAAAACAATAATTTTTTATGACTGAATTAGGCATATCCCATACATACAACATTGATTTAACATTTGAAAAAATCAATGCAATTAAGCATATTAACAGAATAAAAAAGGAAAACCATACGATTTCATCTTAGTAGATGCAGAAAAGGCATTTGACAAAATTCAATACCATACCCACTAATTAATTTTTTAAAAAATCCCTTTCAACAAACCAGGAATGGTAGGGAACTTCCTCAAACCGATTAAGGGCATTTATAAACTCTTCACCTAATATCCTACTTAGTGGTGAAAAATTCAATTGTATCCTCTTGAGATCAGGAATAAGACCATAGTGCTTGTTTTCACCAGTTCTGTTCTACGTTTTTCTGGATATCATGGCCATTTCAATAAGGCAAGGAAAAGAAATAAAAGGCATAAAGATCAGAAAGGAAGAGGGAAAATTGTCCCAATGGCAGTTGATATTGTTTACATAGAAAATCCAGATAATCTATAAAACAACTATTAGAACTGATAAATAATACAGCAAGTTCACAGGATACAACATAATGTAAAAAAATCAGTTCCATTCTTATATATTAGTAGATTAAAAATATCCTATTAACAGTTGTACTAAAAAAAGACCCAAATAATACCTACGAATAAATTTCTAAAAAAAAATCTAAATAACTGAAAACTACCAAACATTGCTGACAGAAATAAACTTCAATAAATATGAAGAAAAAACATATTTATAGATTGCAAAATTTAACGTTGTTAAGTTGGCAAGTCTTCCCAACTTGAACTATAGATTTAACATGATACCAATCAATATTTCAGAAAGATTTGTAGAAATTAACAAGCTGATTCTAAAATGTATATGGAAATACAATGGTTCTAAAACAACCAAAGTAATGTTTAAAAAGGAGAACAAAATTGGAGGATTTATCTTACTTGATTTTAAAACTTATTATGAAGCTACCTTAGTCAAGACAGTTTGGTATTGGCAAAAAGACAGAGAGATCAGTGGAACAATAGTGAGTACAGAAATGGACTTACACATAAATGGGTAATTGGTTTCTTTGACAAAGATGCCAATTAAATGGGAAAAGAAAAGAATTTTCAAAAAAAGAAGCCAGATCAACCAGACATAAATGAAAGGAATGAACACAATCCTATCACACTATATATAAAAATTAACTTGAAGTGGATCATGGACATAAACGTGAAACCTAAAATTGTAAAACTTCTAGAAGAAAAACAAGGAGAAAACACCTGTGATCTTTGCATAGGCAAAAGTTTCCTAGATAGAATACAAAAAGTATGAACAATGAGGCTGGGTGCAGTGGCTCATGCCTGTAATCCTAGCATTTTGGGAGGCCAAGGTGGAAGGATTGCGTGAACCTAGGAGTTTGAGACCAGCATGGGCAACATAGACCCAGTCTCTATGAAAAAAAGTATAAACAATGAAAAAAAATGAATAAGTTAGATTTCATCAAATCCTAAAACTTTTTGCTTTTTAAAAAATGCACTATGAGAAAATTAAAATATAAGTTACAGACTGGGAAAAATATTCACCAAACATATATTAGAGAAAGGATTTATATCCAGAATATATAAAGAATTCTTACAACTCAGAAATAAAAAGACATTAAAAACGGGCAAAAGATTTACACAGTTATTTCTCCAAAGAGTGTACAGATGGAGAATGACAAGATGTTCCATATTATTAGTCATCAGGAAAATGCTGATTAAAACTACTACGAGATACTACTATGCTCCCATTAGAGTGGATAATACTTTTCAAAAGCTTTACCATACCAAGCATTGGTAGTGACGTGGAACAACGGAAACTTCCGATCACTGCCAGCAACTGTTTGGCAGTCTTTTAAAAAACATATACCTACCATATGATCCAACCATTCCAATCCTAGGTATGTATCCAAAAGAAGTAAAAATGTGTGTCCACATAAAGACTTATGCACAAAGACTTGCACCTGAATGTTCCTATGTTCATAGCAGTTTTATTTGTAACAACCAAAACCAAAAAGCAACACCCAAAAAGCCCCAACCTGAAAACAATCTGGATATCCACCAACAAATGAATTGGTAGATAAATTATGGTATACCGGTACAATGGGAAACTACTTGGTAATAAAAAGGAACAAACTATTGATACACACAACAGTGTGGATGCATTTCAAAATCATTATGTTGAGGAAAAGAATCCAGGCAAAAAGGAGTATATATTGTTTGATTCAATTTATATAAGATTCTCATAAATGAAAACTAATCTTTTGTGTCAGAAATCATACCAGCATTTGCCTGGGGATGGGATGGAGGAAGAGAAAATGAAATGTTTAGGGGTGATAGAAATGTTATTTTGATTGTGGTGCTAGTTTCATGGGTGTGTGTGTGTGTGTGTGTGTGTCTATAAAAATGGATCAAATTGGATGCTTTGAGTACGTGCAATTTAGTGTGCTTTAATTATAATTCAATAAAGTTTTTCAAAAAACTGTGGGCTTATATAAATTTTATTGGGGTTCACTGCATTCCTCAAACGACACATTCATAATTCATTCTGAGAGAGACCCTTCTGTGAGGCGTAAGAGAGGCTGCTGTAGGACGGTCCTTAAGACTCTTAGAGGCCCTTTCTTCAAGCTGAGGGGTTTCACTAGGCACCACCTTAAATCTTCTGGAGATCATGTCAAAGAGTCTTATAGCCAAGTTGTTAACTTGACATTTCCTCTGTAAATTCTCACTTTGAGAACTTTTTGCCAGCTGGAGATACTGGGGATAAGAAATAGTTTCATTTTCTAACCCAGCAAGTCCAGTGTCCTTTACATTTTCTCTAAATTTTGCTTATAAACAGAATAAGCCCTCTTTAGTTTATCTTTCTTCCTATAACTACTCACATGCAGCTAAAAGAAGCCAAATGACACTTTCAACATTCTGCCTGGAAATTTCCTTGGTCAGATCCACATATTCGGCAAGTGCATTTTTTATTAATATCTTCAAAGTTACCCTGGACAATACTTTTGCAAATTGTTCCTGCTGCAACATAATGTGGTTTGCCCTTTCTCCATCCCCCAGGAACAATTTCCTCTGCTATTCCAGTCTCTACTGATAGCCTCCTCTGTCCTTCTAGCCTTTTCCTACTTCCCAGTCCCAAAGCCAAAGCCACAAGTTTTAGATTTTTATTTTGGCAGCACCCAAACATTATGTGAAAAGAGAGACCACATTGGGGAGAGTAAATGGGTGGGGGGAGGGAGAGAGAGAGAGAGAGAGAGAGGCAGCCCAGCTATCTGAGCTGTTCCAGCCAATCTAGCTAAGGTCCTGAGGGCATCTGGGACCATCCAGCCTTCAGCTGACCAGCCAACTGACTACGGATTCATGAGTGAGCCAGCCAAAAGCACAAGGAACAGAAGAACCACCCAGCTCAGCTTAGCCCAAATTACCAATCCACTGACTTGGGGACAAATAAATGGTTTTTGTTTTAGGGCTACTAAGCCTTGGGGTGTTTTGTTTTGCAGTAATAGATAACTGATACAATCCTTAAAATTTGCTTAATAAAATCTCTAATTGTGAATGAAAAAATGTGCTTAGAACTATAGATATTTCAACTTAATATCTATATTTTATTATAAAAAGATTATTACAAGATATTTCTCTATTGAATATAATGTATAGTACCAAATGCATGGCAAGACTGTGATAAACACCAGAAAGATTATGAATTTTAAGATGCCTGGAGGAGGAGAGAGAAGGCAAGGATTTGATTTTTTAAGATTTTTTTAAACTAGCTTTTATCATCTGTTGATCTGAACATAGAAGAAGACACAGTTAACAAAATAGCATTTAATAAAATGTTCGTCATTTCACAGAGGAAATAAGTTTGGTCCTTTTCTCTTATAAATGAATATTTCTTTAACTGTTACGTCTTGGAGTTCAGTGAAGAGCTGTTACTTCCCTGTTGTGTATTTGTGACTTGCTTTTGGTCCACAGCAGGTCTTTCTGGCATATTGACTTTAATCAGTCATAACACAGGAACTCAACACAGCAAGAGGGGAAGACCTTATATAATTGACCTATGTCCAAACAAAGAGAGAGGTTAATAGGAACTTAAGTTTACCAGTCAGGTGGATATTTTGTGAATCAACAGTTTTGATTTTGTGGGTCTTAAAGTGTTTAATTCTCCTGTTACTATGATTAAGCGGCAATCTTGGTTCTAGTACTTTCAAAAGGAATTGAAAAAAGTCAATTTGTCTTATAATTTATCTTAGCGGAGTAGTTCTAACTTCTACCTGCTATCTGGCCTGGTTCCTGCTTTAATTGTTGACTGTGGGGACCAGTTCCACCTGCACTGAGCTGTGCATGTGAATGTGCCCTTGGGTTTTTCATATGAACTAGCACGTGGTAATGGAGATTAGGAGGCTCTGCTTCATGTGTTGATTCTGCAGCTTAAAATACCTGATCACTTCACTTGTGCAATAATAATGTCTGAATTTAAAAGATTATGAAAATGCAAGAATAAAATGAGTGCATCGGTATAATTTAAGGTCAAACGGACATTCATAGGCTAGTTGAAGATGGTTGAAACTTTAGGCTGGAGTTTTAGATTTAGCTTCCTGACACAGCTGATCTTTTAGCATTCCCTCATAATCGTACTGCTGTATGGCACTTTACAGTTTAAAAAACATTCTCATTTAGGTTTATTTCTTATTTTAATTATCAGGTTCTAGTTGCCACAACTGGTACATTTCAGACAGGCAGGAAAGCTGCCGATTGTGTGGACTCTGTCCTGCATGTCCCCATTGAGTAGCTTTGTACTCCCCTTATTCTGCGATCCAAAATTCTTTACCTCCAAAGTTTGACCCTTGGGACTCCTGGTTTATTGCTGTCTCACTTGCAGCTGTAACACTTGCTGTATCTAACCCCATGTCTTCAACATAATAGCCACTAAATAAATATTTATCACATTGGCTTATCATTATAGGAAGCTTTCAACAAATATTTATGGATATATCATTTAATATTTCCACATCCTCCCTTATACAATGTTCTTCCTATAGTTTTATTGAAAAATAATAATACTATACATATATTACCACTTTGCAGTATACAAGTTACCATCACGTGCATTATCTCATTTGATTTTCTCAGAAACCTTGTGAGATACATAGGCAGGAAATTATTATTCCTATTTCACAGATGGGATAACTGAGGCAGATGTAAGAAGATTAAGTAATATGGAACTGAGGTCTCTGACTCCTAAATCAGACTTCCATTCTAATAGAATGATTTTCTTGTGCCTCAGGTTAACCTATTTCCTTGAGTCCTTGTCTCACCGGTGAATGAGAGTATGGGGGGCCTCTTTCAGGACCATCTCCATGTTAAAAATTCATTTCCTTGTTTGTACTAATTCTGGCCTCAGGCTAAGAATGTAAAAATGAATTTCTTTATTAAAAATCATTTAATATATAGCTTCTAAAAGGTGTATTTTGACTTCAGCAAAGCATTTTATAGTCTCTTACAATATCTATGTAAGTAAAATTGTTAGATAACTTTATTTTTTATTGTTTCAACAACTATATCCAACTTTCCAGGGATTTCCAATATCAAAAAGAAACAAATCACATTTCACATTATTACCCTGATGGTTCTATATGATCTGGCTCCTACCTACTTCTCCAACTTTACCTTATGCCAACTTCCCTGCTCATTCAGTAAGCTCCTGTAACATGGATTTCTCTGTTCCTAATAAATGCCAAGCTTATTCCCACCTTAGGGTATTGGCACTTGCCAGACCTTCTATACAAAATATCATTGTTCCCCCAGATCTTGCACAGGTGACTGTCTTACCATTCAGTCATCTGCTGAAAGGCCTCCTTGAAGAGGCTTTTTTTAGTCTCCATGTTAAGTGAAAAAAAGCTAGGTATAGAGCAGTGTATATAGTGTATTGTTGTTTCTATATATTTTCTTAAGTATTATTTACACAAACATACACAGATAATATTGCTGGAAATATGCACAAGAAACTGATAACAGTGATTTCTACTAGGGAGAACTCACTGCAGGATTAAAGTGGGTTTAAGACATTTTTTACTGTTTGGTATTATATGAATTGCTTACTATCTGTATTACCTATTGAAATAGTTAAAACCTCTTTAAAAGAATGAGAAAAAATTCATTGCATTGTCTGAAACTAACAAATTGGAAATGGAATAGTAATAAATATTTAATATTTCACTTAGATTCAATAATTCAATTGCACAGGTCTTGGTGAGGTACAATCTGCTTAAAAGCAATTCGTCTGACAAAATATAAGATTTTATTGACTATGAGCTCAACCATTTGGCTGTTAGAAAAGTGAATGCATCCACCCAACAGCAGCAGTATACATATTCTTCTCAGGCACACATAGACCATTCTCCAGGATAAATCACATGTTATGTCACAAAACAAATCGTAACAAATTTAAGAAGATTGAAATAATACCAAGTATCTCTTTGGACCACAATGGGATAGAACTAGAAATCAATAACAGAAAGCAAATTGGAAAATTCAGAAATATGTGGCAATTAAACAAGATGCTCTTGAACAATCAATTGGTCAAGAAGAAATCAAAAGGGAAATTAGAAAATATTTTGAGACAAAAATGAAAACAAAACATAGCAAAATTTAACAGATTGAACAAATGCAGTAATAAGAGGGACGTTTATAGCAATAAATGCCTACATCAAGAAAAAAGAAAGATCTCAAATAAGCAACTTGACTCTATACTTCAAGGAACTAGAAAAATATTAATAACAAACAAAGCCTACAGTTAGCAGGAGGAAGGAAATAATAAAATGAGAGCCGAAATAAACAAAACAGAGAAAAGAAAACAACAGAAAAATATTGACAAAACTAAGAGTTGGTGTCTTGAAAAGATCAACAAAATTGACAAACTTTCAGCCAGAATAACTAAGAAAATAAGAAGATGTTTCAAATAAATAAAATCAGAAATGAAAGAGGAGACATTGCAACTGGTGCCACAGAGATAAAAAGGATCATAAGAGACTAGTATAAACAATTATACACTAACAAAGATTAATTCCTAGATGCATATAACCCATCAAGACTGAATCATGAAGAAATAGAAAATCTGAACAAACTTATCACTAGCAAGGAGATTGAATTGGTAATAAAAAACCTCCCAATGAAGAAAAATCCAGGACCAGATGTCTTCACACATAAATTCTACCAAACATTGAAAGACGAATTAACACCAATTTTTTCTCAAACACTCCCAAAAACTTGAAGAGGAGGGAACATTTTCCAAACTCATTTTATGAGGCCAGCATTACCCTGACACCAAAGCCAAAAAAACAAATCACATGAAAACTACAGCCTAATATCCCTGGAAAATATAGATGCAAAAATCCTCAACAAAATACTAGCAAAGAGAAGTCAACAGCATATTAAAAGAATCGTGCACCATGATTGAGTGGGATTTATTTATCCCTGAAATGCAAAGTGGGTTCAACATATGAAAATCAATTAATGTGATAGTTTATATTAACAAAACAAAGAATAAAAACCACATGATCATCTTAATAGATGCAGAAAAAAACATCTGAAAAAATTCAACACACTTTCATAATAAAAACACTAAACAAATTAGGAATAAAAGGAAACAACCTTAACGTATCAAAAGGCTGTATATGAAAAGCCCACAGTTAACACAATGCTCAATGGTGAAAAACCAAAATCTTTTCCTGTAAGGCAAGGAACAAGGCAAGGATGCCCACTCTCACTGCTCCTATTTAACATAGTACTGGAAGTCTTAGCCAGAACAGTTAGACAAGAAAAAGAAATACAAGGTATCTAAATTGGAAAGGAAGAAGTAAAATTATCTCTGTTCTCAGGTAACATGATATTATACATAGCAAACCCTAAAGACTCCACAAAAAAACTGTTACCACTACTAAACGAATTCAGTAAAGTTGCAGGATACAAAAATCAACATACAAAATTATTTGCATTTCTATATACTAACAACAAACAATCTGAAAAGGAAATTAAGAAAGCAATCTCAGTTACAATAGCATCAAAAAGAATAAAATACTTAGGAATGCACTTAATTAAGGAGGTGAAAGACCTGCTCACTGAAAACCATAAAACATTGCTGAAAGAAATTAAATAAACACAAATAAATGAAAAACATTCCATGCTCATGGATTGGAAGACCTAATATTGTTAAAATGCACATACTAACCAAAGCTATAATTTACTGTAATCCCTATCAAAATCCTAATGACATTTTTTTTTACAGAAATAGAAAAAAAAATCCTAAATTCATATGAAACTACAAAGGACCTCAAATAGCCAAAACAATCATGATAAAGAAGAACAAAGCTGGAGGCCTCACACTTCCTGATCTCAAAATATATTCAAAGCTATAGTAATCAAAACAGTATGGTACTGGCATAAAGACAGATATATACACCAATGAAACAGAATAGAGAGCCTAGAAACAAACCCATTTGTATATGGTCAACTACTCTTCAACATGGTGTCAAGAATACACAATAAGGAAAGGATAGTGTCTTCAACAAATAGCACTGGGAAAACTGGATATCCATACACAAAAGAATGAAACTGGAGTCATTTTATACCATACACAAAAATTAACTCAAGATGGATTAAACACTTAAACATAAGACCTTAAATTGCAAGACTCTGAATAGAAAACTCAGAAGAAAGTCCTCACGACATTGGTCTTTGGCAATGATTTCTTGGATATGACACCCAAAGCACAGGCAATAAAAGCAAAACTAACCAAGTGGGACTACATAAAACTAAAAAGCTCTGTACAATAAAGGAAGCAAGTGATAGAAAAGGCAACATAAGGGATGGGAGAAAATATTTATAAGCCACACATATGATAAAAGGTTAATACCCAAAATATATAAGGCACTCCTATAATTCAATAGCAAAACAAGCAAAAATACAAATAACCTCATAAAAAAATGGGCAAAGGATTTAAATAAACACTTCAGCAAAGAAGACTTAAAAACCACTAACAGATACACCAAAAGATGTTCAATATCACTCATCATCAGGGAAATGCAAATCAAAATCACCAATGAGATATTACTTCACACCTGTTAGGATAGCCATGATAACAAAACAAAACAGAAAACAACAAGTGTTGACAAGGATGTGGAGAAACTGGAACCCCTGTGCACTGTTGATGGGAATATAAAATGGTGCAGCTGCTATGGAAAACAATATGAAGTTTCCTCAAAAAATTAAAAATAGAACTAACATATGATCCAGCAGATCCAGCAATCCCATTTCCCATTGGGTATTTATCCGAAAGAATTGAAATCAGGATCTCAAAGAGATGGTTGTACTCTTATGCTCATTGCCGCATTATTTACAATAGTCAATCTAAATGTCCATTAACTGACGAATGGATAAAGAAAATGTGGTATATTCATACAATGAAATATTATTCAGCCATAAAAAAGAAGGAAATCCTCTCATACGCTACGTGGATAAATCTTGAGCGCATTATGCTGTGTAAAATAAGCTAGTCACGGAAGGACAAATACGGCATGATTCTTTCACTTATATTAGGTATCTGTTATAAAATAATCACACTCATCAAAGTAGAAAGTAGAATGTTAGTTGCCAGGGGCTGAGGGGAGGGAGAAATGCTGAGCTGCTGTTCAATTGGTATAAAGACTCAGTCATGCAAAATTAAAAAGTTCTAGAGATGCACTGTAGAACAATGTGCTTATGATTAGCAAGACTGCACCACACACTTAAAAATTTGTGAAGAGGATAGATCTCGTGATCTCATGTTATGTGTTTTTTACCACAATAAAAAAAGTCAATGCACCTCATAATAGCAATCACAGAAATGCAAATAAAAAATTTTCACCTGTCAAATTAGTAAAGATTTTAAAATGCTGGTGAGAGTTCCCTGAGGCAGGCTCTCATTTATTGCTAGTTACAGCATAAATTGGCAGGTACAACCGTTTTGAAAAATGCTTTGGAAATAGGTATCAAAGGGTCTTAAAAACATTTATACTCTTTGATGTAATCATTTTACTTGTAGAAGTCTGTTTCCATGAAGTAATAACAAATGTAAATATGTTTATTATTTATAAGAGCAAACTGTAGAAATCTTCCAACTCCTTCCTAAGAAGGGAATGCTTAATAAATGTCGATACTTACGATAAAACAACAAATATGTTTGTGAAGTTTTCGTGACAAGAGAAAAACTGATCTCCATATAGTATTAAGTACAAAAAGGCAGGATAACAAACTTTACAAAGAGTGATTACATATAGTATTACCACCATGTTAGTAAAATTAAAAATAAAAAAAGAAGGAAATATACAAAAATGATAAATAGGGTTGTTCTTGGGCAATGAGATTATGGACAATGTAAGACAAGATTTTTAAAAAATCCTTTTTTTCCCATGTTTCCCAAACTTTTGACAAAGAGCTCACATTACTCTCTCAATTAGAAAACAAACAACAAAAAGAGATGATTTAAAAATCAAGTGTAATCTAAGATCGCATGAAAAAATATATTGTGTCCTGATCAGTTTGTCCAAACATACATTTTTGAAAGTGTCTCCTTGTTCTTTAGTCTTTGCAAACATACACATGTATAGGATGTAGAGTGTCCAAAAATTACACTCTTCATTCTAGAAATACTGGAAGGTATTTGACTGATTTTATTTAAGGTATGCTTAAAACAAATATAAACTTTTTCATTAAATCTTTTGATTCTAACATAAAAGAGGTAGACAAAACAGGGAGAGGAATCAAGAGAAAACTTTACATTATTTGTATAGTAAACATATGGTCTCTGGTAGTCCAGGAAATAGCATCAACTCCCTCTGGAATGCTGTGGGGTGGGTCATCCTCTTCAGGACAGAGGTCTAGGGGGCACATAAATGAAATGGCGAGCAGGGAGGGCACAGAAGGGTCTGCCCTGGCAATCAAGGCAGCCAAACCCACCCAGGCTTTCAGTGGGCTGGCAGATGGCATAGCCAGATTGTCCCACCAGCCTGGAGCTACTAACTAAAACAATTACATTCCAGAGGGGATAAATTCATGCTACAATCAGATTCTTAATATCAGCCGGGGATGGTGGGGGTCATGTTCTAATTCATTTAAGTTGTGAGCAGGTAATTCTGATAAGGGATGGGCATGGAAAGGATTGAGTTGGCCTCTTTAGGAACACACACTGCTGCCAGCTCTCTGAGAAAATCAAATAGTATTAACCCCCTCCCCTCAGCCTCACCATTTGATTTCACTTGAGAAGTGTTCTTTTTACCTTTATTCATATTTCTTTCCGTTGAAATCAGAGAAAGCAAATTTGGTGACCTTGGGCACAGTTTAGAAAATAGACGTGGCTTTGATAGGCTCCTGCTATATTTAAAGAAAATTAAAAAGCCTGAATGAGTTGCCAACAGTTAAAAATTGGGAGATTTGGCATAATCAGGATTTGAGGCTTTTAAAAAAATTAAAAATTAAATCTAGCAAGAATGAGCTGTTATCGCCACAGGGCAACAATCAGCTAGAGATGAGTGGCAGATGCCCCTTTACATGGCCCAGGCCCACCAATGTGCCACAGTCCCCACTCAGCCCATATGCTTATTTGGATTTCCATGCCTGGCCCCTGTGTGTATTCCTGACTCTGATCAATAGAACTGCTCTTACCAGTCAAAAGCTTTCAGGGCTCAGAGTGATTCACAGAACTGATCTACCAGCCTTGAGCTGCCTAGCATAAAAAGCCTTCATTGACACAAAAACTCATTCAAAGCAACACTTCCTGTAAGTGACTCTGATAAAGACAGACCTGATTAAGCACTATAAATATGATGAAAGACGTGCTGGGAGAGTAGAAAGAGAGAGATCCCCCTCCAGAAGTCAGGGGTGCCATGGGCAGGAGGGAGGGCCTTGGAAGACGGGGATATCCTATGGGAAACTCTCAGCCTAGTGTTTGGAACTTAGTAGGAGGTTAATAAATATTTGTTTCCATCTTCCTGAGAGCAGATGCAGAGCACAGCAAGGAGGAAATGGAGCCAGAACAGTGCAATGCAATGCACAAAACCACAGCATGCCAAGAGAGAAGGGGGAAGGAGGTAATTGTAGCCTAGAGAGCAGAACAGCAAGAGAATAGGCCTGGAGAAGTCAGGGAGGCTTGCACAACTGCACCACGATTCTGATGGATCTTTGAGAGACACACATCCATATAGTAGATGAAGACCACATTAATCAAGCAGAAATTCAGAAGGAAATTCACACTGACACTTGTGAGGAGAAAGAATTCAACCCTTTAGTGGATTGTTGGTTAAAACTGTAACAAATTTTTCTTAACACATAAAAAATACAAAGAATATTTAAAATGTGTAGAATAGCTACATCAGTTGAATATAGAATTTCTATAATTTTAGCAGAAATAAATTAACTGTTTAATAAAATTTATTTTGGGCTTACCAATGGTGTGGCTTTAGTTATTTTGGAATAATTTATTTCTAAAGCCTTAATTTAAAAAAGAATCAGTTACTAACTGAAGTGAAATTACTGGAAGCATCATGTCACTAGAGTAATAACCCGTCAGAGAATGTTACACAAAGAATGCTGAACAGCAGAATGGGAGGCTACAGATGCAATTTTTTTTCTAGCCCTTTACTTAGGGTCATAGAAAACCAGTCGCTATTTATACACAGGTTAGCTTTTGCAGTATTTATTTCTTTAAATATTTAACAGTTTTGACAAGCAGTGACTGCCAATAATATGTAGAGTTTCTAGCATGTTATGAGTGCTTAATAAATGTTAAACAATAAAATTGTGTATGATGAAAACCAGCAGTCAGTAAAACTGTTATGGTCTACAATATTTTAAAACCATAGTAGTAACTATTTTAAAAAAATATAACAAACATAATGTATTGGTTAAATCATGATATTAATAATAAAGGAACAGTTATATTCAGTAAAAAATCCACCCGGGTAATTTCCTCTTAAATTCCTTAGGGATTGAAAGAAGGCACGGGGAAAGTGGATAGAGCATGGATTAAAAAGCAACTTTAAAAAATGTTTTTCAAAAGCCACGTGAAGCTCTGCTGATGACAAAGCGGGGTAGCAACATCCTGTACCATGGGTGCTCCACGCGCCTTCAAAACTCCCTCCACTCCAGCACCAACTAGCGAAGCCCTCCAATTCTCTAAACACCTCCCAGGTTTGAAGGGCTTGGTTTTGGAAAAGGAGGCATCCAGGTGCATGTGCGCGACACCTCCAGACGTATACCAGCACCCGCTCTTGGCGACAAGGCGCTCTTATACCCAGAGAGGACGTTATTTCCACCTATCCAAACCCGGGAAAACGTAAACGTAGGCTGCCTTGGGCGCCCGGGCCGCTGCGCTTCCGGGATCTCCCGCGCAGCCTTCAGCAGCCAAAGAACTCGGCGGCGAGGGCTCAGGACCCCGCGCTCTAACTTTGGGGAGGAAGCAAGAGAAGAAAATAGAGCTGCTCCTTTAAGAACTTCCTTTCCCTTTTACTCTATGTTTACATAACACAGGGGCCGATCCACCGCCCCGCCCGGGAGGGCCCGAGTGGGCGCGGGCGGCCCCACGCGCCGGGGAGGGGCCGCCCCGCGGGCCGGGGGCGGGCGGCGCTCTCCGAGGGGGCGGGGCGGCTCCCACCTGCCCGCGCCGGCGGGGCGGCCCCGCGCTCCCGCCCCCGCCCCTCCCCCACGCGCTGCCCCCGCCCCTCCCTCACCCGCTCCCTCCCGCCCTCCCTCCTGCGGGGCTCCAGCGGCGGCGGCGGCGACAGTGGCGGCGGCGCTCGGCGCGGGCAGGTCCTCCTGCTGCCCCGTCCCATTTGTTGCCGGGTCTGGCTCGGGGCGGCCGCGACGCGCGGAGCTCCGGAGAGCCAGGCGGGGCAGCCCCGCAGCCACGACGGAGCAGCCGCGGGACTGGCCGCCCCGCGCCCCCTTCGCCGCCGTGCCCTTCCCCGGCGCGCTCACTCCCTTCTCGGGATGGGATTGTAGCGGCGGCGCGGATTCGGCGGGGATCGCGGCGGAGGCGGCGGCGGCGGCCGAGCGGGGCTCCATGTTTTCCCCCGGCCAGGAAGAGCACTGCTCCCCCAATAAGGAGCCGGTGAAATACGGGGAGCTGGTGGTCCTGGGGTGAGTGCCGCGATCTCCGGCCCGGGCAGCGGGGAGGGTGGCGGGCGCCCGCATCCTTGAGCGGGGCCGGGGGCGGCTTGGGCGAGCGCTGGGGACCGCCGGGCGGGGGCCGTCGCCCCCATCGGCGCGCGCGCGGGGCGTTGCGGCTGGCGCCGGCTGCGCTGTCCGCGCGGAGGACTCGGCCGAGGAAGTGGCGGCGGGGACTCGGGCGCCCCTGTGGGGCGCAGCGCTCGGGCTCTGGGTCCGCACCGTACTGCGGGGGGCAGGGGCTCGACTTCCCGCGCCGGGTCCGGACGGCGCCCAGGCCGGGGAGGACGGGCAGGTACCCGGGGTGAGCCGCCGCCGTAACGGGCACCTCGCGGGGTGGCTTCCCGAAGCCAGGAGACCGGCCGACCCCCGGGCACCCCCTGACCCGCGCAGACCCCGGGCCCCAGAACTCCGAGCGCGGCGCTGTGGGCTCGGGCCGCCGGCGGCCGTGCGATCCGCGGGCTGCGCTTCGCGTACTGTTGCGATGACCGCCGCGGGCAGCCGCAGCCGGAGGGCAGTGAACTGTCTGTGACCCAGGCGGGCTGGCCGGCCCTTAGCTTCTCCCCGCCGTGAGCGTCCTGGAGGGGAGGGGCGGGGACGCGGCTGCGCTGGGCCTGGCACCGGGGCGCAGGCCGCAACCCCTCAGTCCCTCGGTCCCCGGCCGCGCAGATGTCCCCCGGGCGGCGGGGTGCTCGCCCGCCTCGGCTCCCTCTCCGCTGGTGAAAACCACATTTTGAAGACAGTAATTATCTACAATCGTTAAACGGCAGCAATTAGAGACTTCATCTACTTCCTGAGTTTCCTTGTGACATTTCTATTGTTTACCCTTAATAAGCCGGGAGAGAGGCTTCGCGGGATTAGAGCAGGATAAAGTGGGCAGTGAAAGGGGAGGAGGAGGGAGAGGGGGAAGTGCAGGAAACGGGGGGAAGGAGCAAGTTGGGTTTAGTATTGGAGGAGACAGGATTATTTTTTCCTTTGGACGTGCCGCTCCTGGGAACCCGCGCTTTTGTCCTTCGCTGTTGAAAGACCTGTATTCAGAGCATCGTTGGTGCTGATAGGTGGGCTTAGCTCACACTGGAGGACTCACGGATATGGAAGGACGCAGGGAACTTTGACAAACGTGTTTTGATAACTGAGTACCTTGAAGTAAGTGCCGACTTAAAAATAATCTTTAAGAGAATTTATAAGAGAAGCTTCTAGACACAGTATAACTGAAAGTTTCCTAGTCTTCCTCACCTTGTTGCTAGTGTGTTAAGTAGGATAGTATTGGAAATCTCCTCACTTATTTTGAAGCTGTTTGCAGACAAGCGTTTGTTTCACCTGCATCTTAATTGCACTTAAAAGAAAAATGTCAGGGTTCTCTGGAAGGAGGGAGGAACGACAGGAAAAAAGCCACAGTTTATTTAGTCTGTCTTATGTAGCTTCAGCCCAACCTAATTTTGTGGAGTTTGGTTTTGTTTGTGTGGCTGGCTTCAAAGTATGTTTAACACTGTGAACTTGACACGGAACTGTAACTTACGCCAGAACTTTATCTCATTATTTCCTTTTCAGGAAATCATTGTTGAGATGTTTCAGAAAAGCAGTGCGGGAGTGGGCCTGGAGAGGTTTTGTGTTCATAGCTGGAAGTGCAGGGCATTCCAAAGCCATGGAAAGGATTTATACCCTGGATTGTCCTAGTATCACGGGCTTACTTCTCAGGAGGCTGTGGAAACGCATTGCCAATTGGCATGTGCTCTGCCCTTGCTAATGACATAGTTGGCACTTACCTAATATTTTGAGCCAGACACTCAGCAGTTCTTCGTGCACCCACTATGTGCCAGCACTGTTCAGGCATTGGGGATCCAGCAGAGAACGAGGACCTTTCGTTTCCATGTGGAGTGACAGGCATAAACAGAAATGTGTAAACAAATGGATAATAAGTGACAATTTCGGGTGTTGCCAAGTTCTAAACAGAAGTCGGTACACTTAAAGAATGACTGCTTTAGGTGGGTATTGCTTTCCTCAGCTAGAAGGTCAGGGAAGTTCTCTCTGAAGAAGTGCAACGTGAGCAGAGGATGCTAGTCTGGGTTTTGAATACTTGGGTTGTAGTCTTCTTTTCTTTTTTTTGAGAGTAGGTTTCTGACTTTGGCAGTATTGAACATACTGAAAGTGCAGTGAAATAGTAGGTATATTTTAAAAGAAATCCTTTTTAATTCATATCCCACTCTTAGGACTTGAGACAGTGCCTTCCCTCTTAAAAAATTAACTTTCAAATAAAAATTAATATCAACTTTGCATGTCTCGTCCTCTGGGACATAAATGTTGGTAAATAAAGAATTTCTAGTACATTTTCTTGTTGATGAAATTATTCTTGATGTCTAAAAGTGCCCAGTGTTTCGTACTGATAGAAGCTTTTGCTTGTAAAATATAATGCTTTTTAAAAAAGTTGTTGTGTGACTCTTTTTTATTCTGTTTTCGATTTCATGGTAAAACATTAGTAGGAAATCCTGGAGAGCAGACTGAAGAGCTGATAGATGTCTATATTCATGTACAAAATACTTCTGCATCTTGTCTTTTGTTACACAGTATTATTAAAAGAATGCCACGTAATTAGGATTTTAGTTGGGCTCACCACTTTCTGGGCAGATTGGTGGAATTTAATTATTTCATGATTCCAGCCAGTTATTGTATCATAGCCACAACTCTTTGCTGTGCCAAAGATGGAGAAAATGACAGGTCTATCAGGTCTTTTTTGCTGTTAATTTTAAACTTGGCTAACATTTTAAAGTTGGGGAAGTTGCTCGGAGTTTGAGAGGCAGTTCAGTGTAATGGGGAGCATGAATTTTATAGTTAGGGGACCTGCATTTAAGTCCTGCTCTCTTGTCTACTGACTTTGTGATTTTGGCATGGTTCTTCTTCCTCTCTGAGTTTCTTTAGCAGTAACACAATATGATTAGATTAGGTAGTCTTCAAGGGCCCTTCCTGGTCTGTGCTCTGTAATTCTGTTCATTGACACAAATGTGGAAAATGTATAGTTAAGTAACATATTCTGAGTACCCTGACATTTGTTGATATTGTGTATTCTTAAAGTGGTGGTGCTAAAATTCAAACGGGAACACATCCTGTGTTTCAGTGGCAGAAAAGAGCAATGCTATGATTGCTTTTTATGAAGTAGATATGCACAAACAGACTTTTAAAGTTGTAATGATATACATATATTTGACTCATTGGTGTTAGGTTGTACATGAGAGTATTCAAATTGGGTAAAACTTTATGTTCCAAGTTTAAGAAAGGTCATTGCCTTTCTTATTTTGAAATTAAGCTAATTAGGCTAAAATAACCAGCATAAGAAAGAGATAATCTGATGATTTAGGACTGTGAGGGGTCTAAGAGGTCTGGGTACATGTCCAGCCCTTGTATTTTATCCTTGAAGAAACGGAGGCTCCTGGAAAGAAGGAGATTTGTTCACGTTCATAGTTGATTTGGGCTGAGCTGGGTCACTCTACTCTGGGTTCACTGTTGCCCCACTTTAGGGCAGATCCAGCAGTGCCGAAGTTCCTCAAAGCACCCTTTCTGGATTCATTCTGAAGCATGTGGCTCCCCTGCTGACTGATGGCCCATGGTGGTTTTTAGAGCAGTGTTGCTTATTCTCTCAGTTCCTCTCACCTCACTGTTGAGTGGATAATACATTTTGCAAGGCTTTATTTTTCATTTGATGCTTCACAAAATCTAATTTTATTGGCTCTCTCAAGCAAGGGTTCTCAACCTAGGGTCCACAGGTAGAGTTCTGGAAGTTCTTGAAGTTGGATGTGGAAATAAAATAACCCTTTGTTTTCATGATACTCAAACTGAAATTTAGCTTTTCACTCAATTGTATGTGGAGGCAACAGAAAGACTGGCTAGATTTGTTATTTAACAGATTAATACAGAAGTACATGTATGATTGTATCCCAGTTTAAGGCTATTTTGATAATTAAATATAACTAATTTTTGTTTGTAATCATTTGTATTTCATTTTATGTGTTTAAAAACATTTGTCTGAGAAGGGGTCAGTAGGTTTATCAGATTGCCAAAGGGGTTCTTGGCACAAAAACAGATTAAGAATCTCTACAAATGAGGGCTTATAAATACGACTGAGAAATGAGGTATCTTAGTGAAAGCTGATAAAGCTCTACAAAAGGGGGTAGGTACCTGCCTTTTTCACTTGGATGATGCAGCATTCTATTGAGTAAGACAAAGAGTACTATTGCTTATAGAGTTTATGGTCTTTTTTTTTTTTTTTTTAAAGTGGCTTCCAGTTTCTATATGTTTTTTTGGTGGTTGTTATTGTAACCTTGGCACTTGGCCTTAACTGTCCCTCCCTTTGGTAGTAATAAGAAACCTTAAAATATACCCTAACACTTTTTTTTCTTGTCTTCCACTCTAATTTGGACCCAGAGACATCAAACACTAGTATCTTTTGTAGACTAAAAGGGCTTTGAACTTTTTTTTTATTTTATAAAATAAAATCTTTAGTGTCAGTCTGCATGTGGGGTGATTTGAAGAACTCAGATCTGTTTGTGTAGATGGAGTAGGCTAATTCTGTAGGCTATTAAGGGTTATGATGTTACTGGCTTTGGGTTGCTATATTTTCCTTTACTAACTTTAGCCTTGTTTGGAATATGTGGCTGTCTGTGTTACTTTGTGGTTTCTAGTCTGGCTTTCTGAGATTTATTTGTTTCTCTCTTTAACACACCAAGACTTGGAACCTTCATTAGGACTTTTCATTTTTGGTTGTATTTCATCATGTGATTAGTATTTAAGGATGCTTTGTATTATATAAACAAAAATAAAACTAGCTTGATTCAGGTTTTAGCAATTTTATCAAACATTTTATCCAAAAGATAAAGACCAAAACAAAACAAAAAAATAGCAGTTGCTATATTTGAGGGAGACCAATATTGTCACATTGGAGCACTGGTTTTATATCTGCTGTGCAGGGGGGTGCAGTGTGGCCTCCCTGAAGTATGTAATGGGGCTTTTGGCTTTTGAATAGAGACAACAGCAACTTGGTGGGCCTCATTGGTATGGGAGAAAAATAACTGTTAAAAGGAATTTCTAACGTCTTTCAATTTAACTAAAGGTTTCTCCTGGGCTGTGCAGAAATCTATTTTATAGAAAGAAAACTGGAGGTTAAAATAATTTAGTTATTGGTTCCTAACTGAGCTTATTGTCACCCTTCATCTTCTGGAAAATAAAATAATAAGCACAGAAAGTCCTTCATATTTCATAGCTTTGTCTAAATCATCTGTTTTCGACAGCTTTCTCAGCCACCTCGTGTGATGATCGGTTTTGAGGTACGTGGCCAGTAATTTATGATAAGTAATGAAGTGTGGACCTTTCAAATGATTCAGAGATGTCCTGTTAATAATGCCATTTTTCACCCACTTGCATTCTGATTTTTTTTCTCAAGTGGGAGAGAAAGGGGTGGAGTTACATCAGGCAAGCCAGAAATTTATTCATTCAGCAAAGATTTATTGGATGTCTACTCTTTCAGGCATGGGGAATACAGCTAGGATAAGGCAGACATGGTCCTTGCCCTGGTGAATCGCTGCTATCTTATTCTTGCCACAGCCTCTTAGAGAATAACCATTACTGATATACAGTTCATTTATTCCCCAAATATTTGAGCATCTGCCATGTGTCAGATGCTGTGCACTGCACTAAGGAACCCACAGGTGAACAAGACAGACGTGGTCCCTGCTGCGGTGGAGCTTACAGCCTAGTCAGGAGATGAAAAGGTTGTAATGGCTGGTACATTAGCAGGATCCCCTAACCCGGGGCCAGGATAAGAAGGTGATGGCAAGATGGAGGTGAGAGGGAAAGAGTGCCCTAGGAAGGAGTATACAGCGTATTCTAAGGCCTGGAGGTGAGCGTGCATGGCTCCTTTGAGGAACAGAGAAAAGCCCTGCAGGGTTAGAAAAGAGTGGTTGCGTGAAATAATGTGAGCGATGAGGTTGGGGGACAGATCATGAAGGAATCATAAATTACTGGGAGGGTTTTGGACTTTATCCTAAGGGCACAGGAGACTTGCAGGGTTTTCAGGTGTGAGATGGGAGTGGAGAAAGCCCTCTAGTGGAGATGGAAGAGAAACTGAGGCTGGAGCCCAACCAGGCAAAGAGAGAATGAGATGTGAGCCAGAGTGCAGCTTTTTTGCTTCCACTTCCTGGTTCCTGTCCCTCTTGAGATCTAGTTGCATCCCTTGCCCTGAGTTCTGTGTGATTGGCTCAGAAAGTACTGACTGAGGACCTGCGCTGCTCCCAGCCCAGGATATATCAGCGAACAAGACAGACAACTTCCCTGCCTGCCCTCCCTCCCTGCCTCCCCACATGGAGCTTACTTTTCGGTGGGAGAGAGGAGTCAGCAACAGGTAGATAAATAAATGGAATTTCAGAGAGTGTTCTGGGGAAAATAAAGCAGGATAAGGGGGGAGAGAGTGACAGGGAGTGGAATTAGCAGGGCAAAGTGCTAGGGATGAGGCAGTGGGGGCCCTTTTAGACAGAATAATCAGGAAAAGCTTTTCTGAGAAAATGATCCCGTGTCCTTTAAGAGCCTCCACCTTTTTCGCTTTTTATTTACTTTTTTCTGTTTAAGCCACCTAGTATATAAGCAGTTTACCAAAGAGAAAATAGAAGTATAAACAAAAATAAAGACACATATTTAATGTCCCTAGACACAAATATGGTTCACAGTCCACTGTGCTGCTTGCCATGTGCCCAGGGTGGTAACTGCATTCCACCAGAGTTCACTGACACTGATCTTCCCTCGAAGTTTGCCTCGTAAGGACGAAGACCCCAACTTCCACCCCCACTCCACCCTCCTGGAGTGCCGAGCACACCATTCTGGTGCACAGTGGGCACTCAGGAGCATCCTGAAGGAATGAGTTTCTGTGACACACCCCAGTGCCCCACTTGGCATGGAGGTTTCGCCAGGGCTCAGTGAGCGTCTCTTGATTTGGAAGGAACACTCCAATTCTGTAGCACAGCTGCAGTTTTGTAAACAATCTTACTAACCTTTAGGGCCCAAGTTAAAGGCTCCCTGAGAAATTAAGCATGTACTTTACTGACATCAGATATCCCAGTTTCAACTTTTGTTTATTTTTCTTTTTGTTAGTCACCTAGCAGTTGTGTTGTCACCTGCAGAAAGTCCTGCCTCGAAGGGAAGCAGGCCATCTGTTCTGATCCCACCAGCTGCTCCGCGCTGCATTGCAGTGAGCCACGGTGGCGGTGGCGTTGAAAGGCTGTGGTCATTAATGCCTGTTAATGATGGTTGGAAATACTGTGGCATACAAGCGCTTGGATGACAGACCTAATACATATGCATCAGGGGCATTTTCAGCGGCAGGTTTAAGGCTATTGCGAGTCACTCTCGATGAAGGTTTTCTTTCCAGCCATCCACTCTCAAACACTTAACTCTGCTTATTCTCTGCTTTTCTGCTCACGCAGAATCTGTTCTCAGGATAAGAAGTCATTATTTCAAGCTTTGTACTTCCATTCTAATTAGTACTGGTTTAACAGAATCCAACTAAAGCAGGCAGTTCTGTGTTTGGCTTCTAGGCTATTGATATAAAACGGCTGATTACTATTACTAAGGGCCTCAGAGGACCTCAGTGCTCTCCCTACCCATCTCACGCTTCCTGCTCCCCCATTATAGAACACTCTAATTAAAACCAGAACTCATGATGGGCGTGCAATTAGGGTTTTCTGGAGCAATTGATTGATTGATTACTTTGAGGAAAAGCCTTTTTTGCGAAAGGACCGTAGACAAAGGAGTGTGCATTCACACCAGATCCCAGAAAATTATTCTGACTAGATCCTTTCTGTAGTACGTAAGATTATGTTATGATTGGGGCACTTTTATTATACACTCTTGGTTAGAATTCAGGATGGAATCTGACAGAAACTAATATAAATTCATTGAGTTTTTGTAGAATTGGTTTTTGGTTTCTTTAGATTATTAATTATTCTGATGAACACAGTTTTGCCTTTTGGATGAGTTATTCCAAACATTAAGTACTGTGTGGTTTGAAAATCTTAGCCAACAAAAATATTTTTGGAATAACTTTATCATATGTAAGTTATCTGCAAGTTTCTTTGTATTCTTAATCTCCGTAATCAATATTATCTCCTGAAATTCGTTGAGAACATGTCAGTTGCAGAATAGCTCCGTTTACTGAGAATCATGCCTCTGGTAGACTCCGCCGTAAGCAGCTTTCACCCAGGACAGCTAATGCATGACACAGGTTTTCCAGCTTTTAAAGGTCACCTGACATGAAATAATAGAACTAACAGACATTCAAGTAGGGAGGTGATCTGTACTAGCACCCTGTAGGTACAGGGCGACGAAAGGACCGAAAGAATGTTTCAGCACTGCAGCTGGGAAGCTCACTTAGATTGGCTGTACCTGTCTGTGACTGTCGGCAGTAAAAAGATAGTACCGTTCCTGAAATACTTTACACGTCTCGTCCACACCATGGAGAACAATTTGTGCCAGGTAAGAAGCAAGGAAGGGCAGAAGATTGCAAACTGTGTGGTGCAGTTTGGGGTGGGCTGGTGTACTCTCTGCAGAGAGAGACACAGTGTGACAGCAGCCACTGCTGCCAAGCGCCTGCACAGTACTCAGTGCTCAGAGAGAGCCCCAAGCGTAGAGTCCACCAGTCACTGCGTCCAAATTGAGCGTTATCACCATTAAGAAAAAAAAAATCTTCTAGTAGCTAAAGTAAATATAGCTTCTGAAAGTTCTCCAAATTCTGTTTGGGGGATTTTAGCATTTTCCATTTCTAATAAGAGGGACTGAGAAATGTAAAATCAAAATTTTTGTGTTCAAAATATAGCAATGATGTGAAAAAGAAATTTAAATGATTGAACTTCCAAATGATGTGTTTTGTAAGTTTGTAGCTTTTATAATTTTGTGGTTTTTAAAGCTTAAAATTATACTAAGGCTTTTGCGATACCATATATATGCATAGTACCTATGTAAATTTTATTGCATGTATGTTCTGCATGGATATATTTAATTAAAAACAGATCCCGTGTACATCTGGAAATTAAGCATTATATAAACATACACCCTAAATATAAACCACTCAGTTTGTGTCAGGTGATGCTGTCGTTGCTATTTGACAATGATGATTTCACATTAGAGGATTAGGGGTGTGGAACCCACAAAAGGAAATGTCCTCCAGGGCTGTACAATCTAATGGTAAGGTGGATGACTTAGCAACAAACTGTTAATGAAGGTGTGGAGGAGGGGTGGCTGGAGGGAGCTGTTACCCTGGGTGCCCTGTGTGCCAAGGTCTTTTAGGTGTTTTACATTATGGTTCCCAAGAATTCAATTTTATTATTTGAGCGATGAGACTTGGGCTTAGTGACTTGTTCTCTTCCCTGGTTAGTGGCAGAGCCTGATCAGAACTCATCTGCGTGGCTCTCAAACTTGACTCTTCGCGCCAGGGTGAAGGTGAGTAGCATGTGTATTGCTGAGAGATTGGGAGAAATTTTCTAGGGCAGGTCGCCTTTGAGCAGATTTTTGAAGGGTGACCTGGATTTTTTAGAGCAGTAGCAATAAAAGCAGGAGATTTTGGAACTTTGAGGGATTTGGCTGGATGGAGGCTGAAGTGCTGGGGAAGGAGATGAAGTTGAGAAGTTGGGTTAGAGTATTGTCAGTTAGTCAGCAAATAACTTGCACTAGGGATATGGTGGGTAATGACAGAGGAGCCCCCTACCTTCATGGAGCTTATAGTTTATCAGGAAAGAAGGACTTTAAACAAATTAAACCTGGCAAGGTGCTGCCGAGGAGAAGTACGGGGTTTTATGTGGCTGTATTATATGGGACAAAACTTGTTTTTGTGGGGAGGGAAGGATTCCATGTTAGCTGAGATGGTGAGTAGGAGTTAGCCTAGGGTTAGTGGGGAGAGAGCATAGTGGAAAGGCACATTGAGAGGTTTGGAAGCTGAGAGACATCCAGTTGAGTTTGGAAGTTAAGGGGCTGGATGACCAGTGTGCTGAAAGAAACTTGGAAGGAAGGGCTGCCCCGTGAAGATTGAGGCCTCTGGGAGTGGGAAGCCCACTAACATTTCAAGGTGTTATTCCAGATTGTAGGTAGCAGGCACCGGTTAAGCTTTCTGAGTAGGGTAGTAGACTAATTCTTAGGACCTGGTCTTATTTGAAATGTCCGAATAGGCCTGTGTTTTCTCTTTTGTAGTTCATTTCCCTCCTACCTTTGTTTCTCTTCCCTTCCCAAGGGACAGTTGCTCATGATGGGTGTAGCCCACATCTGAGTGATGGTGATAGTAGCATAAAGTGATCATTTGGGCACTCAGTTTGTTTGGAAACTTGTGCTGGAATTGATGAATGTTTCTGGGTTGGACCCCACCAGCAGAGCTGTTAGTGATCAGCTGTCCTCCAGAGCCTTGTGTTCCCCGAAGGCCCAAGTGTTGGGGTCCTGTGTGCATTGTCTGCAGGCCCTCCTCTCCCTGTGTCTGCAGATGCTGAGTGTGCACAGTGGCTGGTGGCTCACCCATGGGAGCAGTGCTGGCTGCTCTTCCTGCAGGCTGTTATTTCAGTCTGGGGAGGGGGCTTGTTCAGAGTCTTGGACTTCAGCTGCCTCTTGCCAATCTGTGGCAGCAGTAGTGTGGGATGAGGCGACTGTCATTTTACCCACAGACCAACCCCTCCGCTGATGTAATTGGTCTTGTTGCTGGAGAAAAGAGCGGAGCAAATTTCTGTCCTTGTGGTGTTTGCAGCAGGCAGGCGGGTCTATGACCACTCGGTGGGCTGCCCTGTGCCTGTGCTCTGCTTGGCCCTGGTCAGGACCTGCAGTTAAAACCGGTCATTAAAGAGGAAGCATCAGGATTGGAGCGTTTTTGTTTTGTTTCTGCAGAGTTGAGGAAATTCGGGCTACACTGTTGCTCCTTAGTGGCCCAGTTCTCCCTTTCTTTGGGGGAGGTGCCCAGAGGGCTGGCTTATAGGTCAGGATGATACCTTTTTCGTTGGGGCTGGCTCTTACCCCTGTCCTGTGTAAAGTGCTGCTTGTGCATGGCCTCTTTAAATTCTGATCAAGGGTACCATCACTTATGATTTTATAGATGAGGAAACTGAGTCATGGTGCTTGACAAGCTTGTGCAGGGTCACATGTGATGGAGTTTTAATTCGAACCTAGGCCTTGACTCCAAGTTGTTCTTAAATCCTGTCCTTACTGTATGTGTTCAGAAGCAGTTTTACATGTTTTTTTAACCAAACCCTTGCTATACTGGATATTCTCTTTGAACAAAGTGACATAAAAACTTCACTCATTTATACAACTTATATTAACTTTTTTGGGAAGTTGCCCATGTACTTACTGTGCCCACTTACATATTGTGCTCCTAGTGTGTTTGCAGAAAATTAAATACTTAATTTATAGAAAATAAAAACAAATCGTCATCATATTTGGCTTCTTGTTTACCTGAATGTATTTTAATATATATAATTGTGTAATATATTGAATTAATGCTTCAAGGAAGGCCTGCCTTTATCATCCAAAATAATTCAAAGTTCTTTTCTCTAGGTTTCTAGACAATTCATTGAGTTATTCTTCCTTCTTCCAGTAAAGCTCTCTAATCTCATTAGCGGTGGCATGCACACTGGAAGTATTTTTTTTCTTTTGCTGTTTTTGATGATAATTTAGAATAGCATTTGTATTTTGTTTATAGTTTGGAAAAGGGGCTTCAAGTACTTTTCCTCTCTAGCAGAGGTCTGTCTTTGCCTGGATACTAATGTTACTGCATGTTGATTTTTCCTTTCTTGTCTCTTGATCTTCCTGTTAGTATTGATTAAGGGACCTTCGCAGCTTCTGTCTCCTCACTGCTAGTGTACTTGGTACAACTTGTTTTAGCAGGGACACCAGTTTAGCTAATTCAAAAAGCATAGGCCAGTGGCAGTCCCGGAAAAGTGCCTTTTATTTGCTTATTATGAGTGTTAACTTGGACCAGGTGCTGAGGCTTTGATGAAACGCAGTTGACTTCGACCTTCTGAGAGCTGCATAGCTTTATACTGTGCAGTCTCACCCTTGCTGTGAGGGCAGTTTAAATCTTTCCAGTTACGTATGTGGTGAGGTGCCCATGACCCATGGTTTCTGAAAAACAGTCTGAGCAGACAGGCACCCCCAGATATCTGATGGTAAAATACCAAAGGACAAATAGAGCATCTTGATTAGCAATATTAGATGTTATATTGGGGGAGAAAGCAGAGACCTGGAAGCACTGCAGGGAAGTAATTCAATCAGCGGATTCTGATAATGTAATAAACTACACGAGGGCGAAACTTGAGTAGTTTATACACACTAGAATGCCCTTCAATTGAATTAATTGTTTTACAATGGTTGTCTGCCTGTGCACTACCGTTTTAAATATTAAAAAAACAGTACAACTCATGTTTGCCCCACATGGGAATGAAAAGACCCAAATTTCATCACCTTCGTAATTTGTATCCCCTCCTTCCCACTCTCTCGCCTCCCCCAACTCATCCCATGACTGTGAAAGCTCATGTTTTGGGTTTATTGGTTGGAAATCCTGTCTGGGAAAAATAAAGCATATAGACTTTGTATTGTACGAACAATAAAACTGCTCCTCGATTGTGCCGAGGACAGTGGGGAGTTGCCTGTCCCTTTGCAGGTAGTGAGGAGATCTGAGCAGAGGGGCTTTCCCGGCACTGAGCTCCGCTTGCTCCTGCACAGTTTACTGACTGTTGGAGGTAGTCAGAACTTCGGGTCCCTTGCACAGTGTGAGAGGCTTGTAAAGGGGCCCAAGCCCCTGCCACATGCCAGGTGCTCCATTGACAACAGTTCTGGAGGAGGTGATGTCATTCCCATTGAACAAATGAGGAAAGCCTTTGCCCGGAGTGTCACCTATGCCAGCTGCATAATCAGTACAGGATCTGAAGTTAAGGAATTTAATCCAGGTTTCAGATTCTAAAGCTCATGCCCACTGTACTTCTAGAGTCTGTGTGTACATCTTATACTTGTATCAGGGCTTTACAAGACTGGTGACTCTGCGCTGAGGCCGTATCCTTGTCAGTGGTAACTCTCGGTAAAGATCAGAGAGTGTACCTCGGAATGTTTGACGTTAGGTTCTGAAGTTGTGATTGTAACGATGGGAATGCTGGAGACGTCCCTGCTGGACCCGCTGTGACGGGGTAGACGGCTGTGTAGGCTGACAGCCCTGCGGGGGCTGCCCCCTGCCTGCTGCTTGGTGGTTCTGCCTGTTTACATTTCCCTTTATGTTCCTCTCCTCCAGGCCCACGGAAGGTCAGAGGATGCCTGCCCCTGTTTTTCCTGTTACCTCTATGCAGATCAAATTCAGACAATAGAGCTCAGCTTCCTCAGGAGAAGGGATTTCTGTAGTCCTTTAAGCTTAGTTTAAGTGAATCTTTCTCTGATCTAATTGGGCCTTTGTATCTACTTGAACACTCGCCATGTTAGTTACTATAAATCACATCCTCTTTGGTTTTGCTTGTGAAGTTATTTCACCTCAATTTCTCCTAGGTTAAGCCAGTCTTAAGTTATGTATCAGAGATTCTTATAACTTTTAGATGTTAACACTAATCATTTGGCTTTTTTCCACTGAAACATTTGTAAGTGGAAATTGTTTTAAAGGCAGACCATTTATATTCAGGTACTGTATTAATTTAAAAAGCTGTATGCTAAAGGCAGATATAAAGCATATTAATGAAAATTTGGAAGAAAATGGAAGAAAAATTTCTAAGGATTCTGTATGTTGTAATAGAATGTATAGAGGAGGGGAAACAGGGTTCTATTCACTTTGAGATCTTTAGAAGATCTCTGAAAGACCAGTAGGTATGTGAAGGGCATGGCTTCTGAAAATAAGTCTCCTTAGGTACTTAGAAGAAAGGACACTTTCAAGGACACTAAATTTTACACATGTATTGCCCAGGCAAGCAAGCTCAGGATAACTTATTTCCTGCCCTGGGACCCCTGTTACATGTCCAAAGACCTTTCTTCCTCTTCCGTGATTTTGCACATGCAGTTTCCTCTGCCTGCTACATCCTACTCACCTATTAGGACTTGCTCAGGGGTCACATCCAGCATGTTGCCCTTCCTGACTCCTCCTCCTTTTTTCTCCAATCAGGAGCAAGATTTCTAGTAGGCTTCTGTGCCTAGTAAATGTCCCCTCCTTCAAGGACCCCTTCAGGGGAGGGCTTGGGGCTCACTCAGCTGCACTCTCTTCCAGTGTGTGTGTTGCTATGGAATGGATGAAAAAGTGCTACCCTGGAAATACAAGCGTTATATTACTAATAAGGATTACTAAAAGGACTACCTCCTTTTCTCTGCACCCTGCTCTAGTTGTTAAGAATGTATTATCTACTTTAAAGTAGGTATTTAGTTTATTTATATTTCTTTAATTAGCTTCCTAAAAGTATTCTGCTTATGTCTTCCAAGGCATAAAGTAGATTGTAAAAGTCTTCAGCACATAAACATAATGGGTGCTCATTGACAGTTGACTGGTTTTGAAATTAGATGGTGAATTTTAAATTTTCTTTCTAAACTTTAAGAAACAGTTAAAGTGGATGAATATAGGGATGTGGCCTGAAGCTGACAGTTAGTTTCAACTTTTTGCTTTAAATTATCTTTCTTGGTATGTAGTATTAAAAATCTCCCAAGAAAAATCAGTAAGCCCAAACATATTTTGATAGCGATAAATCTATATTTTTACTCAATATTCGTTGCTCTGTTCTCTTACCTTTTCACTCTGAATTCACAGGTAAGTATTCTTTCCATTATTTTTTCCCTGATGCTTATCACATCTGGCTTTGTGTATGTATGCTTGCTTGCTAGGCTCATTTGTGTTTTCACTCCGCATCTCCTACTTTTCAACTCCTTCCCTTTGAACTTTGTGCTCATAATGTGTGTACAATATTTGCTGTTCTGCCAATTTTGATGTATTCCTTTTTCATGTCCCTACAGACATACTTCTTGTTTGTTGACTTTTTTCCTCCATAGTACTGTGTTGAAGCAGAACAGCTGGGGTGCTCTGAAAGCCAACTTGAGTTTATTTTTTCCTTCCCTTTCCTTCTCTTTTCTTTTCTCTTAAATCATTATGAGGAACCAGAGATCTTGTCATTAAACTATTTCCTTTTGCTAGAGAGAGTTTTGTATAGCAGGGGAATATAAGCCATCTTCCATCTCTGTTTTTCTTTTATTCTGCCACCTGCCCCCCCATTCCAGTTTCCCACCCTGCCTTCAGTTTGCAGAATTCTCAAATGAATAATCATCTCCTGTCTCCCTTCCCACTCCAGTTCTTGTAGGGACCATAATAGATAATGAAATTTCTAAAATTCAGGCTGTTTGTGGGATTTATAACCAATAAAAAGGGAAATGTGGTGATATTAAAAAATTCTGTGTACACATTAGAGAGCAGTGTGGTGGCATAATTTATCTGAATTAAACTCCTTGGTCTCCGTGGTGTCCTGCACCCAAAGCTGTATTCTGAGTGTGCGGCATCCACAGACACAGGTCTGGTTCTGTGAGCACGTGTGCTCCCTCATGATGGGCTGGTGACTAGAAGGGAACTGGTCTGCTGCTCAGTGTGTGCACAGATCTTTGGGAGTGAGCTGCAGGCCACATGATTGGTGAATTGTGGTTTTGTGAAGTGGCTTAATGAATTTGTTCATTTAGCTTTGATTGGATTATAAGAATATACTGTCTTATGGAGAGTATCTGGCCGATTATTTTTTGCCTTGTGGATCTTCTTTCTGGTATGTAATTGAGCACATGTACTCAATAAAAAAATAATTCAGAAATGGCAGATATTTTCCCAAAATGAGAAATAATGCTTAAGGATGGTAGCCCAGAGATTTTGGGGTAATGTTGGTGGTCGATAAGTCAATTTATTACTGAGGATCTCTCTAAAGTGTGATGTCTTCAAGAGCTGACATTTTTAGCTGTCTGCTATAAATGCATTAGCAACACATGGTGACTATTACTAAATTGAGAACAGCCTTTATTTTTCTGATAGGATATATTTCAAAATCTGGAACTCTTGTTTCTTCTGGAGCAAAACTAACTGAGTAAAAACAAAGAGTAAGACTAACAATATAATGTGCTGCATATTCTGCTCTCTAAGAAAGTGTCACTGCGTAGGTAACAACCTTGGCTTTATGTGGTAAAGAGCTCAGACAACTGGAATGCTGCAGGAGTGGCATGCTTGTGGATCATTGGAGTTTTAGGGTAATGGATGGTTAAGCAGAACAGAAATCTCTATAGCGGACTGTTTAAAACAAAATTGCAGTTTATGATTCTGATTTTTCAAATCCACTGTATGGCGTCTACTTGTGTCTTTCTGTGATGGATGAGGCTTCCTCGTTGATCCTTCTGAACATTAGAGGTCATTGAAGAACACTGTACATTCAAAAGAAGTAGAAAACTGGGACCCAAGGGAATTCTCTGAAAATCCTATTGAAATATTTTATTCTTACAACTAAAATTAAAAAATAAAAATCGTGTTAAAGCTAATTTAGTTTTCTATAAAGGCAGATTGTAGGGAAGGCATTTCTGTTGGTCCAGGGTTCCTCTGGTTCGCTTAGATTCTGCATATTTGAGTTTTTTCATTATCTCCAAGGAGGTGTGGTGGAGTGTTGAGGTCCACAGTGTCCCTAGTCATGCCCAGAGTCCCTGAATTTAGATAGTGTGGCAACAAAATAAACATGTCCACTTGGCGCATCTGTGCAGCATATAATTTAGAAACATCACTCCTAACTGCCAGATTATATTTTTAACCTTTTAAACTGGCACTTTCTTGTAATGCTTTGGGCTGTTGAAAATGAGATTATGTCAGGGTTTCAACTGAGGAGAATTGGGCCCAGAAAGCAAAGCTGGAGATGTCATATGTGAAATATGACTCTCCAGAGCTGTTCAGTTAGAGGGATGTCTTTTGTTTATATAAGAATAAAAATAATAATTGACTACTTTAGCTCACTGACCTTGGTCATTGTTACATCCTCTGATATAATTTATTAGTGTAATTTATTGAGTGCCAGCACTTGATTGATGTATAAAACACAGAATTTACGTGGGACTCCTGCCAGTGGCCTCACTCTAAAGTTGAGTATGTGTCTTTCTTCTCCTCTTTCTTTTTCTCCTTCTTTCCCCCTGTTCCTCTCTTTCTCCTCCCTCTCCCTCCTACTCTTCTTCTCGTGTGCACTCTGAGATCATTCCTTTCCAGGTAGACCTTGGCAGTTGGTGTTTGGCAACTTCTTCTAGGAGTCTTAACGTGGAGAAAAACCAACCAGTGTAGGATTGGTCTGTTTGTCAGCTCCCCCTTGCAAAAGGACTTTGCACTTTCCTGCCTATTCCATAGAGGTGACAGTACACTGACTGGACAGGTTTGGTTGGGTGAGTTTGTGCCTACCCAGTAGAAATTCATTTTGATTTACTTACTGCGCAAGAGGTGATTGACAGCATCAAGTTTATAGCCAGGGGTCAGAGATGGGGTTTGAACCTTTTTTAGAAAGGGTTTTATGTCTTATCATTAACATAAGAAGCCCATCATAACTTTTTGTCCTTAGAAAAGAGAGGTTGTTGAGTGTGCATGGTAAGATGATTTTCTCATGTGTAATTTGAGTCACTTTCTCAGTCATTGGAATGGGTAACAGAGGAAAAAAGAGCTTTTTGGACCACGTAACATGTAATTGTTCTGCTCCAGGATTAAAGTGGAGGAGAAGAGTGAAAACCTAAGCTAACTGGAGCTTAGTAGGTCATTGGGTCATGCTCTGTTGCTGGGACAGCAGACTTTTTTCCAGCTTCCCTTTAGGGTACCCTGACCCTGGTTCCTTGTCACCTCCAGAACGTTGCTGATCTGAATGTCTTAGGTTTGAGTTTTCTGCTAGATTCTTGAATCTTCTTCTGGAGATTAGGTTCATGTGTGTACAAAGCGGCAATGTTAGAAAGGTGGTTTTGTGCATGCTTTCCCCCCTTTTAGGGTATTTAACAGTGTAGTGCATGAAAAATGATCACTCACATTCATGTGTGGGACTCTATCATCAGTTGTTTAGTAAGCATGATTGTGTGTGGTCAAATTTGAGCTTGATGGATTTAAGATCTTAAACTGTTCTGAATTTAAGTTGTTGATGTGCTTTAGGGAGTTAAAAACAGATTGATCTTTGCAGAAGAGTTCAGAAACCTTTAAGAGTGATGCTTAGATCATTCTCATAGAAATGTTATTTGATTCCAGATATTTCAGTTTGAGCTGGGGGCAACGAGTTCGCCCACTGTGGGCTGCAAGTTCCTTGTCTGGTATCACTTCTTCACCTGTAGAGTTACGGGAGGCTCCAGGATGTGTGCTTCCCTTGGCCAGCCTGTGGCTGCGGTCTTTGCCCCTGCGGGAAGAGCCTGCTTTGTGTGCTCTCAAATATTCAGAGAGTAGGTCAGACAGGCCTTGCGCCCTGCCTCTCCCAGCCCTCACTGCGCCGGCTTCACTGACGCCTGTGTCTGTTAGATGTTCACCAGAGCATTACAGTGCTCAGAAATTGCTTTCTCCAAGAAATGGCTGTTTTTGTCTAAAGTAGTCATTTTTCATGAGCAGGTAAAAGTAACTTCAGGAGTATGCTTGGAAAATTGTTCTAACATTTGTATTTAGCGAAAAGTACTGCATCTCAAGACAGTGCATTTTTACATACGTTTTGGCATAAACCGCCATACTTTAGGAGGCATAGTCCTCTTGCGGGATTAGCAAAGGCATTTTTCAGGATTTGAGCATTTCCTCTCCTTGGAATCCCCTGCAAGTTTTTAGTCAACTCAACATGCAGGTGGTTCTGTGTTTCTTTTTTTTCTTTCAAAAACTGAAAAGTATTTATAGATTATTCTGTTCTGTAGTAGAATGTTCTGTTTGGCACACTTAGGAAGAAGTCAGGTCTTAACTGTTAGTGATGTGTGAATAATGATAGAATATTAAAATTTTGAAGATTTTTTCCACCAAGTTCATGTTATCATTTATTATGTTTTAGACTGGAATTGATTTGTGGTATAACTAAAAGATAAAGTGAGCAAATTGTTTTCAGTATACTGTCAGTCTAGTAATATCTGTTGTTCATTCACTCAATTTGTTTGAAGTCTCGATAGTGTGATTATAGAAACACTCAGTTCATGTTGAAACAATTATTTCTCCTGTGTTGTTGGTGTGTTTGTTTTCTCAGGTGCCTTTGCACAGCCTGGCTTTCCCTTCTTTCCTGCTGGCAAAGCTGGTGACCATGTGGGGAGGCAGTGGGGTAGAATGGGGGTTACATGTGATTCAAGCTGGTCTAGCCCACAGGGAACTGGAGGGATTTTCAGAATTGCAGGGACAGCTGGGCAGAGGGGACTCACTGGATAAGCCGCAGAATCCTTAATTATCTAACAGCGTGCCTCTTGCCTTTCTCCGACACCCTGAATGGTGGGGCAGTAAGTACGCAATCAATCCTGCTCCTTGGTTTGGTGCTGGCTGGGGGTGGGTGTGGGGGAGGGAAGGAAGACAGATGGGCCAGGGAGGGTAGAGGGGTGGGGAGAGGGTTGGAAGGAGAGAGACTTGAGGGGGCTGCTGAGTAAGTAGAGTGGGGTTGGAAAATGTTGGGATTTCTTTGTATTTGGTAGTTTCATGATTTAATTGTCTTAATCCAGTTGTGAAACTATGTGAAGACTGGTTGGTTGATCCATGTTTTGGGTGCAATTATTTGCCTGTTTTCTAAGCAGAGTACCTTGTAGCTTCTTGTTTAGAGCTATTAAAGTTCACTTTTTATTGAACTGATTTTTCCCCCCTATTTGTTGCTTATCATTGTTTGCCTTTCCTTTCCTCTTCTTTGGGTATGTTTCTTTGGTTCATTTTTTTTTAAATTTTAGGTTTACTTTTGAGTCAAGTGCCCTGAGGGTCCCTTTTTATGCTTACTGCCTTTTATGCTCCAGCTTGGTCCCCTCTTTCTTGTTTTCTCATGTTGCAAATGTTTTTTGTTTTTTTTTTTTTAAGGTAATTTTCTGAAGTTCTGGTAACTAGTGAGACTCTACTAGCATGGGTGACAAACAGAAAAACAGGAGCCAGGAGAAGTCCTGACAGTAATGACATCACACGCCGCTCCCATTTGGCAGGCTTTCTAGGTGGTAAAATTCGGCTCCTTTCTTTGAAAAGGATGGTCAAACCAACTCTTTACTAAAAGGAAGAGGTAGGATTTTAATATTTGAGGCTTGTCATTGGTAGGGCATTTCTTTGCTGTGAACACTGCCTTTCATCAGAAATAAATGATTAATTCATTCTGAATATGGGCCTTTCCTCCTTCCCCCTTCTCCTTTTCTCCCTCGTTAATATCTAGCATGTGTCTGAATGAAATGAAAATGCAGTTCTGTTGATTATGGCTAAATCATGCCTCATGCCTCAAATATGTATTTAAGTCAGAGCCGGTGCCTCAGTTGAGTACTCTTGCACCTGAAAGGTTTGTAATCTTACAGAACTCTTTACAAGTTCAGGACTTGTAAAGTATAGTTAATAACAACTTCCTCCCCTCAAAACACAAACAAAATCTTCCCCTAATTGTAGTTATTCATTTAAAATGAATTAAAACTGTATCAGTGATTGCTGTAAATGAAACCCCTTTTGAATATATTGTTGTTGGATACAAATTAATTTTTCAAAAGTCGTAAAAGCAACAACAAATACAATGATAATGTATCCTTATATTTTATTTTGCCTTTACAGCCAGATCTTAAAAGAAAAGGATATTAAATTTAAGTAAACCTTTGAAAATGACCCCTGCTTTGAAAAGAAGTTACTTCTGAAAGTTTCTAAGTCAAGACAGTTACATTAAAGGGTTATCTGCAGATGGGATCATAAGTTTCTTTAAGAGGGTCTTTATCAACCTCTCCTTATGAAGTAACAGCAGGGAAAGAGAATTTTGAAGGCATAAAATTATTTTTAGTTTTTGTCTTTATATCAGGGACTCAATAGTGTTTTCAGTTTGAAATTTCGGTTTAACCACAAGGGAAAAATTGATGATGTAAGAACAAGTGCCAGTGGGATCTGGTGGACAAGTCGGGGGTTGGCTTCCCATCATGGGAGCATTGCAGTTCATCAGAGGCATGGAGCGAAGGCCAGGAAGGTGGGACAGATGTGTCGAGCTGGCAGGTTTGCTGGCCAGAGCATGTGAACACTGACGCAGCAGCTGAGCGTTCATTTCTACCCTCTTCCCCCTGGTGCTTTGTTACTTAGCGGTCCTGTCAGCTGAGGAGAGCATTAGTTCATCAGTGTGAGAATGATCGTTCTGTCTGGTTTGGTTAGAGCCCCAAGGCTGGTGGCAGGGCTTGGGCCATCAGGCAGGGATGGCAGTTGTGTAGTACTGAACTGTTTGCTGATAAGTCTGGGTTTCCCTTGGATGAGATGAAAGTATAACTTGTTTTAATTGACTTAACACAACGTGATCTTTTGATTCCTAATGAAAATGTTTACCATCTTCTGTCTACTATGTGTATGGAGCAGGGAAAATTAAAGGTAGGAAGACGTGTTGTCAGACCAGAGTCTTGTGTGTGCTGCGTGCCCTCGGGGCTCTTGCTCAGGATGGAAATCTGAGGGCTCCAAGATGGGCTGGCTTGTGAAAAGCCAGGTAGGCAAATAAATACTCTTTCTTCTTTTGTCTGTTAGGATCTTTGTGAGGCAGAATTTACCTCACAGTTTTCGGGAGATAATTTGTTTCATGAGCTATATTCCTGGATTTGAAGTTTCTCATTACAGGGAAAATGCTTTGTAGTGTCGTGCAAAGGCACTGGCCAGGCTTAAACGTAAGGGATATGGCGTGCGGTTGTTCAGTACGACATCGGTGTGGTCCTGATGCTTTCCAGTTCTGGAGAGCTCTCTGATAAGCAGTGATCTCTAATTGACTGTGACTTGAAGCACTTGTCCCCTCTGAAATAAGACGTAGCTGTAGGCTAGTGAGCAAACTTCGCACAGTGACGCTGGTCTCTGCTTTACGTTTTAAATTTTTGTTCACCCTCTAAAGTTAAAACAAACTCAGGTTTTCAAATAAATAGACAACAAATATGTTGCCTATTTATAAATCTGTGGTGCAAAATTGGGACTTGCCACATTGTGAATGCTGTTATCTCTGGGGGGGGGTATCCCACCCACTGTCTGAGAATATGGGAGCTCATGAGAGGAAGCCCCACTTACATGGTTAAGTAATGGGGTAAATTATTCCCATTTACCAGTAATGTGTCCTTGGATGTCTCATAGTACGTAAATTACCAGAAATTTTTAGGAATTTAATGATAGCTATCAATTTAATTGATAGCTTTCTCAATTAACTCAGCTTCTTAGCTGAGAGGTATTAAACTTAAGAAACTTTTGGAATACGTTTCATGTAGAGCCATTTCTTCCCAAATATGAAAATTAAATCATTTTTTGTTCTTTGGTTTTTTGAATGCTATTATCAGAAGAAAGGATTACAATGGGAAACCTCAAGTTTACTAGACATCTGCAGGTTCAGCAATAGCAAATTGAGATACCTCCTAATTTCTTTTTACAAATAATTGCCTTTTCCTAACTTCATCTTTGAAGTTGTGGAAAATACAAAATGTAAAAACAGGAAAATAAGAAATTCAGAGTCGCATCACTTGGAGAGGACAGATGACACACAGGCAGTATTCCCTGACCTGCCCAGTTCCTTCCTGCTCTACAGTGCGTACCAACACAGCAGCTCGGAGGGCCCCTTTAGTGATATGTATCAGATCAGGTCACATGATAGACCATTCAGGGCTTCCAAGGCCCTGGTAATCTGGCATATGCTTTGTGTTCTCCTCTCTCCCACCCCTCAGTCTCCATCACAGCATCCTGTATCCTTTGTAGACTGTATCCTACTTTGTATTTATATTTGCTTACTTGTGTTTTGTCTCTTGCACTGGAGTGTGAGCTCCGTGAGTGTGGGGACCATGTCATAGTAGTATCCCTAGAACCTGACAAGCACCTGGCATACAGTAGGGGCTTAATGAAAGTTTATTAAACAATGAATGAACAAATACATCTTTAAGAGCCTTCTCTTTGCAAGCACATTTACACATAATTACATATATACAAGTCCTCTGCAAAATTCTCAGTTTGATCCCTCCCCCCCCACCAGGAATCAGTATAGTTCCTTTTCATTTTAAATGAAAAGGATGGGGCTATGGCACACTTTTTTAAAAAAGCACTAAAGATTGCTATTTATAGTTTTATTTTTAATAAAAATGGGAGTACATAGTCTTGCTGTTTTAAATGAAAAAGATCCAGACTACTGCACTATTTTTAAAACTTAAAAAAAAATCATAGGACCAGATTTAGATCTCTTTTGAACTGCAGGATGTTTTTCTTCTTTTTCTTTTAAAATAATTTTAATCTTACATAAAATTTGTACAAATAGTACGAAGAGTTCACGTGTACCCTTCACTCTGCTGCTTCTAACATTATCAACTTTCATAACGAGGAACAATTATCAAACCAGGACATTAACACTGGTACACTCTTAGTATCGAAACTGCAGATCTTACATGAATCTCTCCCATTTTTCACCTAATTCCAGTTTTTTGTGCTCTACTATCCAGTCCATTATCTCACATTGCATTCAGTGTCATGGCTCCTCAGTCACCTCCACTCTGTGATAGTTCCTCAATCTTTGACGACCCTGACTCTTTGGTTGAGTACTGGTCAGTTATTTTGTAGACTGTCTCTCAATTTGGGTTGGTATAACAATGTATTCTCAAGATTAAACTGAGGCTAAGTAGTTTTGTCAAAAAGTCCACAGAAGTAATGTATTCTTAGTGCATGGCGTCAGTAGTACATGATAATGAAATGTCTTACCTTGATCACTTAGCTAAGGTGATGTCGCTTAATTACTCCTCAGTAAAATTATTTTTCCTTTGTAATTGATAAATGTCTTGGGGGAGACATTTTGAGACTAATTTTCATGTTTCCCCTTAAATTTCCCTCCTCTGATTTTAGCATCGATCAGTAGATCTCGCCTGCAACAGTTATTTCTGTGATGTTTGCCTAATGGTGATTTTGTATTTCCTTTGTTCCTTTCACATTTATTAATTGGAATTTTTCTGTAAGGAAGACCTATCCCTTCTCCATTTAAATATTCAATTTTTAATATCAAAATGAAGTTATGGACATTTATTCTGTGGTTGTAATCCAGAAGTATTCTTTTATTTTATTTTATTTTTTGCTTTTTGCTCAGATTGTTGCATCTTTGGCCACTGGGAGCTCCTGCAGGTTGGCTCCTGTGTCCTTTTGCCATGTCCCACCTTTGTCGAGCACTTCCTTGATTTTTGGCACCACATGATGTTTCAGGCTCATCTTGTATTTTCCCTGCCCTAGCCCAAGAGTCAGTCACTTTTCCAAGGATCCTTGGTGCCTTTAATTGGAGGATGATACTTAGAAAGCAGGATTTGGGTGTTAAGTGAACTCATTGCTACTTACTGGGGTATCGTTGCTCCTAGGCCCTCTCAATGGACAGAGCTAGGAAGAACATGCATATATATTAACCTGTGCTTGCATACACATCTGTATTTATTTCTGTATCTTATTTGTATAAATATATATGTGTGCGTATATATATTTAAAGATCATTAATTTGCACTCATACCTCTGATTCCCGTCCAGCACCCTAAAGTTCATTCTAGCCTTTCCTCTTCCCTTATTTGTATCTTCTTTCTTAGACAATGAGAAACCTGATTCTCATTACTACAGTGTATTTATTTATTTGTACACTGTTATTGTATCATTGAGGATTGAACCAAAGAATCAGAAGTAGTAGGAGATACACTAAAAGATCTGTAGCTGGAAATTGGCTTATGTGACCGTGAGGCTGGCTGGGTGAGCCTGGAATCTGTAGAGCATGCGATCTGGAAAGATAGGCTGGCAGTCTTGGCTGAAGCTGCTGTCCACACGTGGAATTTCTTCTTTAGGGAAGCTGCAGTTCTGCTCTTAAGGCTTTTCAACTGATTACATCAGGCCCTGTGGATTATCAAGGATAATCTCTTTTACATAAAGATAACTGATTATGGACTTTAATCACATCTATAAAATACCTTTATAACAGCACCTAGATTAATATATGACTGAATAACTGGGGACTATAGTCTGGCCAGATTTGACACATAAAGCTGACCATCACACCTAGTATATGCATAACGTAGTTACAGAATTGCTAATATTATAGACATAATGTTAAAATTTTGCAAAATTGTAAAGAATTGTAAAATTTATAGACATTATGAATAAGGAATAGCACTTGTCAAAATCTCTAATTATCCTTTGTGTTTATAACCTTGTTTATTGTTTATCAGTCTTGCCCTGCATCTCCAGCACTTAGGATAGTGCCTGGTACATGACTAACTATTGAATGGATGAAAGGAATAAGGCCTTTCATCCTAATATTTCTTTAGTAATCATTTTCCCCTTTGCCAGTGTTTCTGTTATGAGAGGAGAGTGAAGAAGAAGACCCAGTTTGGAAGGTGTGAGAAAGAGATCAAAAGGTGGGTGTTAGATTAAGTCCTGGGTTCTAGGGAAATGTTTCATAAATGTTCTCTACACTGAAAGACAGATGTGTTCCTTTCACAGAATGCCTGCTTCCCATCCTCCCCCACCATACATCTTTCTGTAAGTTCTGCTTGGTTAATTATTATACTTTTGAGAAAAGGAAAACTCTGCATAGTTTAAAGCTTCAAAATAAATTAGTTGAGGGCATTATCATTATCAGACAATAGCAGTTCACCTTTTTGTTGTTTTGGAGTAGCAGAACAATGTAAACTATAATTTATTTAACCATATTTTATGAAGGCTTCTCCTATGTCATACATTTGGGCTATAGAGAGGAAAACATATGGGCTTTGTTATTAAGGGGCATATATTCTAGTGTACTGTTTCTCTAAAGTGAGTAATATATGGTTCTGTTTCAAAGGAAAAAAAAATTATCTGGAATCCCCAGTGTTGACTTACATTACTTTTGTTATAATGTTCCTTAGGTATGTAGAAACTGGTAACTAGGAATAAACACCTTATGCTTATATTTATCTTACAGCTATAAGCCAAAGCCAGTACATAACGAAATATAAAACTACAAAGTCATTGAAATCCAAATTTGCTGTATTAATTTAATGTGACAGATGATATTGTTTTACTAAAACAAAAGCACTATTTGTAATACAAAATATTGCACTGACTCATACAGGCAGAGGTTTTTGAGTTCAGGCTGCCTCTCTTGCCATGGGATGATTCAGTCTTCCCAGTTCTGTGTTGGAACTGCTGAAGTCCTGGTTCTTGTGGAGTGCAGTGTGATGTCATTTGGTCTTCTCTTGCCCCAGGTGTGTCATCTGTGTAGTAGGTCTGCCTCTATCGATTTCCTGTTAGTGTCACACAATGAAAGTGGTAATAGTTTGCCGCATCCTGACTCTAAATGCAATACAAACTGGGACATTGTGAAAGAAGATTAAAGAATACCTTGACATACTGCTGACACCCTAGAATGTGTCCATGGATTTCCCCTTGGAGGGGGGTTCAGACGTACTCTTACCATGTGATGCACTCATTGCTATGCTGGAGGTGTGTACCAGGTGCAGTGTGATGGTGGGAGAGAGTGTTAGCATTCACTTTGGAACTTAAAGAACGAGGAGTTTGCCAGGCTGATAGCAGGGGAGGGTATTTCTGGCAGAACTAACAGCGCATACGTGGTCATGGGGCTTGTTGGAGGTGTGGGTGGTTCGGTACTGCTGGTATACACTACAAATGAACTTTTGGAGTTGAGTGCCACCTTCTATCACAGTCCTTATTATGGAATTCTTACTTTTACATTCTGAGAGGAAACTCATGCTTGTGTTATGACACTGTAAGATTAAGGTCTTCCCTCATTTTTCTCGTTTTATTTTCCTTTTTTCAGTTTTATTGAGGTAGTCTTTATATGCCATACTACTTACCTATTTCAATGTATAGTTCAGTGGCTTTGTAAATCTATATATTTATTTATAAATTCATCACACAGTCCGGTTTTGGAATGCTTTCATCACCTCACAGCATTCCTTCCTGCCATTTGTAGTTATTTCTTATGCCTATCCCAGCTCTAGGCAACCACTGGTCTGCTCTCTGTCCCTATAATTTTTCCTTTTCTAGAAATTCTATATAAATAGGATCATGCGGTATGTAGCCTTTTGTGTCTGACTTCTTTTATTTAACATAATTTTTTCAGTAGACATCCATGTTGTAGCACGCGTCAGTACTTCTTTTTATGACCAAGTGAAAGTGATACTCTTTTGTATGTATCACATTTTGTTTATCCATGATCAGTTGATGGACTCTTGGATTATTTTCAAGTTTTGGCTATTACAAATAATACTGTTAGGGACATTTGCAAGTCTTTGTGTGAATGTATGTTTTAGTTTATTCTTTGGTAGATACTTAGTACCAGAATTGCTGGGGCTTATGGTAAGTATGTATTTAACATTTTAAGAAGCTGCCAAACTATTGTCCAAGGAAGCTGTACCATCTTACTGAGTGTATGGTCTTACTGGTAGCAAGCCACAGTGTTGTCATTTACTCTCACGGTGACCAGCAGCGTGTGTACATGGGGCGGAGGGAAGGAGAAGGTGCGAATGTCACTGGTGGGATGGCTTGTCTTCTTTGTCTCCTAATTGACGTTCTGAATTCCTGCACCAGCACCAAATTGCTTAGAGTGGCAAGCTGAAGATTTTGCTTTCTTGTTTCTAGAGTTCAATGTTCATATCAATTCTTTTTCTATTTGTGAGCTCTGGTTTTATGCACACTATTTGTCAATCACTGGGGTCTGGAAGAATACCCCTCGGTGATCCCCAGCTGGGCTAAAGCAACACCCCCCGTAACGGTGTTGTGCCAGAATTCTCTGGCCCTAGCTTTTCGAGAGTTAGGGGAAAGCTGTAGATGTGTAGGAGGAAGAACGGGTATTTTGGAGTGTGTGGTTTGGGTGTGTATTAAAAAGGAAAACTAGGGTACTGTTATGTTATTACCCATGTGGTATTTTTACCACAGCATTATTAGTGTGACAAGTTGTCTTGGAATCAGATTTGGTACAAGACTGAAGTTTGTGTGTAGATAGCCTGGGAACAGATGGATTTAGGTTTGATGTTTTAATAGCATTAGGTGGGAAGCATAGATTACTTTATACCTTTTGGTTACAATATGAAGTTCAACACCAAGATTATCATCTTTCCCTGGTAAGTCTTGTCAATCTGGCTCCGTCCTCTGGTTCCTCTCTTTCTGGGCATTTGGCACTGCAAGCTGCGCAAACCGGAGCCTGGAGGTCAGCCTGCATCCTTCCCTCTCTCCCATGTTGTGTGGATGCCTGAGTTTTTATATTTCCTTCCTTCCTTCTAATCTGACTTCCTATCCTGTCTGTGGCTGTAGCTTCCAAATTCCTTTTAATCTTTTCTCCATTCCTGTCCATCTTTCACAGTGGCACTGGAGAGATCTGTTAATAGCGAAAAACAATTTGTGTGACCCTGTTAAGATTTAATGTAAAAATGTGTGTGCATGCGCATGTGTGCGTGTTTGTGTGTGTGTGTGCACTGACTTTAGGGTGTAGTATAAATGTTCTGTGATGTAAAAGGTGCTCTTGGCCAGGCCCTGTCTGCACCGTCCCTGTGTCTGCACGGACAGCAGGCTGCCTCCTGCTTGCAGCCTCTCAGGTGTCCCGTGCTCTCTCGTCTCCAGGCCTTCACAGATCCCGCTCTCGTTGTCTGGGAGACCCTCTCCAGCCCTTGTCTGCTCTGAACACTTAAGTCCATCCTTTCAAGACTTCGTGTAGGTGCCCCCACTACCTGAAGCGTTCCTATCCTCCATTCTTCCTGTGTTCTCAGAGCACTTCTGCAAACCTTTGTATGTGACTTTGTTCCCAGGTACCATAGCAGTGTGTTTGCTTTTGCTCCCCTGCTGGCCCGTGTACTCCACTTTGACCCTGGCATCTAGTACGGTGCTTGGCACCAAGTGTGTACTCAACAAGGATTGGCAGATGAGGAGGGAAAAGGAGTCCGGGCTAACCATGGTGGGAGTGGCAGACTTGTGGGAAATGAGGAGCTGTCTGTGAACATTGAGGAACCATGCAGGGAACTGTGCCTTTCGGCAAGGAGGAAACCCAGACCCTTTCACTGGTTGAAGGGATTTCATAAGAGACACCACCTCCTTAGATTACTTGTTCCAATAATCAAGAGCCCTCATGCTTAGAAAACGTAGACTGATATTTTATCCACATCCTTTATATTAGGGTTTAGACCTTTTTAGCCTTAGTATATAAGCATCTTTCTGTGAAGGCAAATAAAACATTCAAACCAGAATTGTCATAAAATTGAAACAAGACTTGTGAAGTTAGATGCCAAAATGTGTGAACCTTCTAGATAAGCTTTAAACCACACTTCATGGTTATTGAAAAGTGAGGGTTTTGCATACAGTGTACGTTTTCCCTGTTTAACTTTCCTCTTATGTGTAGTTCTGCTTTATGTATTCTGGTTAGGTATTCTGCATGCTGCTGTTCATTCTTTGGGCTTTTTTATTTCTACAACTTGCCAGGGATAATCCCATGTGGAATTACACTTTATAAAATAAGCATGCCCGCCCAAAGGAGCATGGCAGTCTAGGAAGCAAATGTTGTGAGGGAAGGGATGTGAGACTGTCTCTCATCACCAAGGAGTTCTCCATTTGGTTCATGGTGCAGTTTCCTTGGAGATTGGAGCCCACCTTTTACTTTTTTTCTTTTTTAAAACTACATCATGGTTGTGAAGTCTTTTTTGTCATTCTGGTAGATTAATTTTTACCTGACTTTCACGAGTCATACTGCCTCAGTTCACTTCCCGATGATCTCACCTTGCAGCATCTGTGGATAAGGCGTTAAGATCTCTATCTAAAATGTTGTATGCTTTATATTCTTGTTCTTGGTCTAAGAGCTTAAGTATCCTTTAGAGATTAATGCAAGTATTTTGTGTTTTACTTTTGTTGAGTACATTTAATGTATTTCCTCCCGATGTACGGGATATGAATCTTTCTATCCCTCTTCCTTTTGTTGGTGGTGGTGGGAGATTTGGCAGGTCTTGCTTCCCTCTGGCTCTATACTGGCCCAGCTACACTATGGACGGATGAGATTGGTGGCTTTTATAGAAGTCTTTTCTAGGTATTACCGATATTGTTATCAAGAGGAAAACTTTAATAACTTAGTTGTCTATAATTATACATGCTACCTTCCCTCTCAAGGCAGGTGTAAAGATAAATAAGGTAAAATGCTTTGATCTTCTCGAAAGCAAAATAGTTTAAGGAGGAAATATAGTGGGGATTAAGTCCCTGGCAGAAAGCATGATGTAACTGTCAGGCGTGTCTGGTGGTTAACATTAGGATCCAGTGTTAACTGCCAGTGTGCCAACTTGAAGGAAACCATTTCCCCCGTATAAGCCAAAGTAAAAAAATTCGTTTAAACAGTTTGAGAATGAAGATGTATTTTAATGAATGCCATGCATGTTGATTGATCCAATGTAATCTCATAGTTGATCCCATTATCTGTTACCCTTATGTTTAGTTTTTTAAAAATCATTTTTAAATACACTGAGTAGTTATCCAAAAATAATTTTTTCAGGTTAGCCTACATGTGACACAATTCGGAGTAGTGGAGTATTTACTAATTGTTTTGGGATTAGATGCTTAGATTAAAATGCTTAAATATTTATTTATATATGTTTTAAGGTGTTTATAGTACTTGGGCAATCTCTTACAACCTCTTATTTCCAAGATTCTAAATATCTGAAGGGCTATCAGGTCCCTTTATGAGGACGCGAGTCTCACCATGGGCTGGCCTTCTTTGTGGCTGTTCCAGGAGGGACAGCTGGTGGACCCTCTGTCTCAGAGATAGAGTGGATTCTGGGCAGCACTGGAGTGGCTGGGCCAGGTGATGCCCAGGGTTCCTTCAACCCTAGATCCCGAGAAATCTGATACAGCTTTACAAATGAGAAGATTGACGTTTAAGGAAATTAAATGATTTTACCTTTCACATGTTAAGAACTAAGGAAATGAGAGGTTCAAGTAAGTACCTTTGTCATGTTTGCAGCTGAGACTTAGAAAAAGTGAAAAATGAGATCGAAGGTAAGTGCTTCTGATCAGTTTTCTGACAGTGTTGTCTGCCCACCCCCACCACACTACCCTGTGTGGCGTCTTTGAAGCATGTGGCCTTCGCCCGTTTAGGCCCTCTGCTTCTCTCTCCCTCCTCCCCCCACCTACCTGGTGAATTTTTGCTTATCCAATGCATTGCTCTACAGATGCCTCCTCCGTGGACTCTCTCTAGGTCCTTGTTTACCTTTACCCCTTGCTTACTTGTCCTTACTGGCCCCAGGGGCTTCAGCCTTGGTGTTCCCGCAGTGTTTTACACAGACCTGTTTTAGAATAACACTCTGTATTGTGTTGTACATTTCTCAAGCGGCTGAACTTCCTAGACATGTTGTATGACCTGACCTTAGTAATACCTCAGTCAGTGGGACATACCTGTCCAGCTGGGATGTGAAGTCAGAGTGTTTGTTCCGTCTCAGCCTAGCGACTTCTTAGCTCCGTGGTGGTGAACAGGCTGTGTACCCAGTGCCTCATCTCTTGGGTAAGGGTGTTGACAGGGCCTCCCCATGGGTTTGTTAAGGAGATTGAATGAGTTGATACCTGTAAAGTGCTTAGAAGAGCATCAAGCAAGCATTTCATAAGTTACAGTTATTTGGATCAAAACTAAGAACCAAGTTTTATTAAGAAACACATTATTAGTAGAGTTTATTTAAGAAGAAAAAGTTTTGGGCCAAAACAAAATGAGATTAAGCTGCTCTCAACAGAGATACCCAAATGACCCTAAGTAATATAGCTGAAATTTAGTAGATGTCTCCTCTCTCATGAAACAGCCCGAAGTGGAGTGATCGAAGGCTGCTATAGTCCTTAGGATCCTTCGGGGGCCCACTTTCTGTTCATGTGCTGCTCGTGGGCAGGTTGTAGAAGCTGCCCTCCCTCCAGTGTGTGTTCCAGCCTGCAGGGAAGAGAAGGGCCAGGGCAAGTGGTTCCCACTTTAAGGACAGGAGCCAAAAGTTGTATGCGTCACTTATGGTCACATCCCATTGTCCCGAACAGTCACGTGTCCACACCGAGCTACAAGGGAAACTGAGGGGGTTTCCCTCAGATGGACTGGTTAGATTCCCAGCTCTGCTTACAGGCTGTCAGACCTTGAGAAAGTTATTTACCTCTCTGTGCCTGCTTTCTTGCCTATAAAATACGGGGTTAAAAGAGGTACCTACCTCATAGGGTTAAGGCGAGAATCACATTAAGATAATATACATAAAGCATTCAGGACAAGACTATACAAAGGAAGCGTTATATAAATGTTAGTGATTATGATTATTTTACTAAAAGGAAGAAGGGAGAATAAGTATCAAGGGACAATAAACAGTCTCTTTATGGGAGGAAAACCAGAGACTGGGACTCCCCTGCCTGCCTCATTTTCTGAGGTTTCTGGGTAGCCGCAGACTTATTATAATTACTATAAGTTCCAGGAACGTTTAAGTTCCACCTAAGTCTGTCCTGCATAGATTTTGTTTAGGCCTCCCTTGGGTCCGTATGAGAAAGGTTTATCATCTATGTTTGTGGTTTTGAACTCTCAATTTTTCTTTTCTATTTCTTCTTTCACTGTAGCTTGTCCTTGATACACCAGGGAAGCAAATTAAGGGAAATTATTTATAACTATTAATATATTAGTTTATAATTATAATGTTGTTGTAATTCTTCCTTATAGTAGATATATTTATAAAAAGATGGCTGTAAAGTGAAGTTTCACATAAGAAATGCATTTCCAGTTGTCAGTTAGAATATGTGTATTAGTGAGAAAGTAGGCAATATACAAGTTATTTCTAACTCCTGATTTTGCTCCAAGACATTATCTTGTGTCTTTGTAGTAGCGTAGTGGGCTTGTTGGTACTGAATAGTTTGGTGATTTGATTTACAAGTAATGAAATCTTGCTTTAATCTGTACTTTTTGATTACTGATGAGATTAAACATTTTTAAAAATGTTTCCTCACCATTGTTATTTTTTTCTCTGTGAGATGTCTCTTCATGTGTCCTTTGCCCATTTTTCTACCATGCCCCCCATCTAATGGGGATGTCTTTGTAATTTCCTTTATTTGTAAAAACATTTTCTTATTAAAGATAGTAGGCTTTTTTCATACCATTGCCAATATTTTTTCTAGTTTTGTTGGATGTGTAATTTTATGATTTTTGATATGCAGAAGTGTCAGATTTTTACATGTATAAGTTTATTGATCTTTTTTGTAATTTTTTTATTGCTTTTATGTTTAGAACATTATTCCTGATTCAGGGATAGGATAAATAATCAACTTTGTCGTCATCTTTAGTTTTATGACTATTCACATTTTTCTTTTGAGTATTTTAGAATTTATTGTGTTTTGGAATGTAAGATGAAGCTCTAAACAATTTTTTTTTCATTCAAAGTAGCTTCAGTTTCCCCAGCACAATTGAGTGAATGATCTAATTTCTTTCTCATTGACTGTTAGGCAGTTTTTCATCTTACATTACTTTCTTACATATTTAAGGATTTATTTCTGAGGGATCTCTTCGGTTCTACTGGCTTGTGGTCTTCGTTCCTATGTAATACATTGTTTTAATTATTGCAGCAACAATACTGGTTTTATATCTTCTTTTTTGACAGTTAATACCTCTTATTTTTACTTCAGTTTTATTGATTAGGCTAGAACTTTTATAACAGTGTTTAGTGAAACTGATAATAGTGGACATTCTTGTTTCTGATTTTGAATATAAATACTTCTATCTTTAAATAGTTATGTAAAGGAAATTTTTTTAATTCTTTGCTCTCAGCGTTAATCTGGAATAGCAAAGAATTTTATCAGATGTCTTTCCAGTATCTGTAATAAGTCTGAATTTGGAAGTTGTTTATGAAGTGAATTTTTGTAGGTGAATCATACTTTGTTAGTAACTTGCATTGCAAATTCCAAAATATGTCCCTAGAGAAAATGCTTCAATTCCAAGCAAAGTATATTTTTTGATGCTAGATGTTTCTTTTCCCTTAAAAGGCAATAGGACATTTTCTTAATTCCTAGTTAGAGGAAAAAAATATCCTCAAACAGAGAGGTGGAGTTTGAGAATGTCTTCCAGCCCTCAGATTATTCCAAGAAACTCAAAAACATAGTGTCCAAAAACTGTCAAATTCTAGAAATCCAGAGAGCAGAATTGACCTAGAATTCAGGATCCTTCTACTGATTGGCTGTGTGACCTTGTGGAGCCGCTTCACTTGACATGTTATAGATACACTGATTCATTGTACGAGGTCATTTGTGGCTCTCAAACTGTGCCTCTGTGAATAGGGCTGGAAATTTCCTGAGAATCTTCTTACATTTCAAAAATTTGTAAATTGGGAGATTTGGTGGCAGAACCTTTGATGTGTTCTGATTCTTGAATTTTTGATAATGTACTCTCTGTATTCAGATTATATACATGGCTGTTGACTGACTCCTAGTAGCCACATAAATATAATATGTTATTAATATTCATGATAATTGACAAGTTAGTGCTATTTGTGTTATTTTTATGGTGAATATGCAGGACACACTCCCCCCCCCCTTTGCTTTTTGTAGCCAGTGGGTGGGTCAGTGCGCCAAACCAAATATAGGTAACATGCTTCTGTAGTACTGAAGGGTTGATTGTGACAAATATCATTTACTACTGAGAGGCTCAGAAACACTTTTGTGTAATTGACCTGATTCACTTACTACTTTGCAGTCAAAAAATACAGCTGTAGAGAGGGCTTCTATTTCTTGAAACAAGCTTGATTTTGTATACATTTGTATTTCTAGTATTAGTTATATGTAGGTGTTCTAGAAATAAAAAAACTTATTTAGAAGAGTTATAGGAAAGTGGCTCATGCCTGTAATCTTAGCAACTTGGGAGGCCCAGGAGGGAGGATTGCTTGAGGCCAAAAGTTCTGAGATCAGCCTGCGTAAGAACAAGATCTAGTCTTTACAAAAAATAGAAAAATTAGCTGGGTGTGGTGTTACACTCCTGTAGTCCCAGCTACTCAGGAAGTTGAGGCCGGAAGATCTCTTGAGCCCGGGAGTTTGAGGTTGCTGTGAGCTAGGCTGATGCTGTTGCACTCTAGCCTGGGCAACAGAGGGAGACCCTGTCTCAAAACAAAACAAAAAAAAACGACAAAAAAAGGCTATAGAAAAGGGAGTGAATCCATGTAAGTATCAGTATGTGTCCTATAAAGCCATGAATAGTTTTATGCTTTGTAGCTCATTAAAAAATATTTATTTTTGGTATAAAATCACTCCCACCACCCCCCAAATTCTTCCATGGGTGATTGAACAAAGCCAAAATATTCTGTAAAAACTAACCTTGATAATTTGATTTTGCATACAATAGCAATTAAATATCTCTTTAGGAGGAAGTATTTTGTTCAGAGGTTGCCCAGTAATGTTCAAAGCTGAATTTGCTTGCTCTGGCATATCTATATTTCTAGTAATTTCTAAAAATTCTCTGTGCATACTCTAAAACTTTGAAGTAAACCTACGTTAGTGTGATTCTTTTAGGAATAGTAAGAAATACATGACATAAAATTTTAAAAGGAAAAGAGATTAGAAAAATTATTTTAGTAGTAGTTAAGTATAGTTAGGATACAGTGGAGTTTCCAATGTTAGTTTCAATTTATGGCTTTAATACTTGCTCTCAAACTTTGGGCAGTAATCAAATTTATTTGTACTGTCAAGTTTCTTTATTTGAAATGCCCGTAGCTTAATTCATGTTCCATGATAGGGCCAATGCTAGTTTGAGATACTTCCATTTTTAGGCAGCCTTTGAGATTCTCATTTTTTAGAGCCTTCTTGCTATAGAAGTGGTGTATAAACAGATTTTAAAGAATCAGTGTTTTGCCAAATAATTAATAATTTGTCCTAATTCTTCTATGTCTGTATTTGATTATTAGAGATTAAGACCTTCATGCATACACATTTGACCTCGTTGTGGGACCACAGATTTTAATGGACGTAATGATTAATTGAAGAGGAAAATAAAAGACATACAATTTAATATTACCATCTTTCTTTTCTTTACTATGTATGCATTTAAAAAGTCTCATTTTCTTATGTCCAATTTAAGAAGGGATGCATTTGAAATTATCTCTAATTTTAGACTTCTTCCTTCTGAATGAAAGAGTATTCCTTATATATAAAACTTTCAAAGAGTGTATATTAGATATTTTATGTATATTTAGCCCAAAGTCTTTAGGTACTGAGGAAGCTGCTTAAGTTACTTTGCCTTTGAAATGTAGCGTATCAGTTAATTACTGCCGTATGATGCTGTGTAACAAATCATCCCAAAACTCAGTGACTTGAAATAATTGTTTATTTTCATGAATTTGTGGGCTGGTTGAGGAGGCTGTGCTTTAGGCTGTGGTGGAGTGGCTTTGCTTCACACTGTGTTTCTGTGGTTTGGGGCTTCTCCAGGTGTCTCTCATTCTCCTTGGCATGGCAGGCTAGCTGAACGTGTTCTTCCAATGGCCACAGCAAAGGCGCCAGGCGATAATCCCAATTGCCCAGCACATTTCAGTCTCATTTACCTTATGTTTGTTTGCATCCCATCCATTGGCCAAAGCAAGTCACGTGGCTTAACCCAAAGTCCCAGGCAAGGAAGTGACCTGGAACTACAAAGTAATTTTACAACTCAGAGGGCATGTATTCAGGGAAGAGTGAGGAATTGGGACCAGTATTTCAGCCTGCCACATGCAGTTGAAGGACCTGACTGTCTTAATTTTGGTGATGAGAAGCTGAAATAGGCAAATGTTAAAGTGATGAAAAAGGAATATATGGGATTTAATCTGTTTCTTAAAATTATAAATTGGTGAAATATGTAAAGAAGTGTGGAGTATAAAATGATATCAATTCAAGAATGAGGTGTAATGATAAATCTTTACCTGGTAGTTCTTAAATTGTATAAATCATGTAGTATATCAAATCCATTTCCTGCTAACCTTTGTTTTTTCTCTCTTGGTGTGATATTTTCTTTTGGTTATCAAAATTACTGCAAGGCAATACTTAAAGAATAGTTTTTACCCATGGGGTAAAAAAATTCTTTGACATAAAGCGCTAATAATAACGTACTTAATCGGAGATATTTTAGAGTATTGGAGCCAAAAGCAGAATAAAAGGAGCAGTCTTAAAGGAATAGTCTTTAAGGGTAACATAAATAGCCTTCCCTATTCCTGACACTTTGCCTGTCTTCAAATGGTCAGTAAAAAATGCTCTGCCCTCCATTGGTGCTCAAAAAATCAAAGATTCACTACAGTAAGAAAATAGTCTTGTATGATTCAGTGACAGTACCTATTTGAAGTGAAAAAGGGAAGAGAAAGACTCCAAAAAGGCAAATAGATAAATATTAGATAATAAAGAATTCTTTTCTTAAACAATTCCTTTGTTTTTTAGGTAGACTGGATTTGCTTTGCATGTTCTTTTTGTGTTGTGGCCTGGTTGGAGGAAGGAAGAGGTAGGGAAGTTTGACCTGCAGAACCAACAGGACTTGAATGCAGTCAGGAGGGAGGCTAGTGTTTGCCCAGGAGTCCGCGTAGGCTAGTGCTGAGGCTGGAGTCAGTCGAGGCCTCTTGGCAGCTGGTTGGCTCTGCCCTCCTCTCTCCCAACACCACACTGTCCCAGAGCCCAAACCTTAGAATGTTGTGCTTTCTGTTACATTATTCGATTATAGTACTTCATGGGGAAGGAAACAGGTTCTGAGAAGCAAAGGGACTCACACAGTTGTGTGTGGGATTGGCAGTGGAGCCAGCCTGCAGTCCTCCTCTTCTCGCTACACCAGGTGCTCTCTTCTGGGTGCAGGTGACAGTGTGGGGGTGTGCAAACGCAGGAAGAGCAGGTTCAGATCCACTGAACATGGTTGTAGCACTGTGTTGCTGACATAAAGAACTTTTGATAGTTAGCCTTGGGAAATATTTTGTCATGGGGAAGCTAGAAAACCTTAAGAAAAAGTTACCCGAAAGTATAACTGCCACATTTCAGTTGGCGTAAAGATTTGGGAGTCTTTTCTACACTGTAGGAGTATATAAAAGCCAGTGGTTAAAATAACAATGATAGTCTTTACCTGCTTAGACAGGGTGCTCGTATTTTAGTTGGATGAAATACCTGCCGTGTCCATATTGAATCAAAATGCTTGAAAAAGGTTTGGGAATCTCTTTTTAAAATTGAATTTGTAATTTTGTGTTGCTGTTTGTGTAGCTGAGGAAAACCAAGGCCCAACTTAGTTGTGATTCAGATAAGTTTACAGCATCAGCTAGAACTGGAGCAGGAATCCTGCCTGGTGATCCTGGGACCACTGTCGTCATTCCCACAGCAGCATGGTAACTTGCTTTATTGAGCCGTGCAGAGGTGAAGGGGGTATGCAAAGAAATAGGAAACTTCCCAAAGAGCATCCGTGCAAATACTGTAAGACAAACAGAAGATCAACTTGTGCTGTCACTCAGGTCTGGTATAGAAGACCTAAGGTTCCACGACTGGAGTCACATATGTAGGACATGCCAGTATAATAAACAGGCCTTCAGAGACACCAGGGCAGCATCCTAATTCAAATCTTGCTGTTCCGATTCCTTTTTTCCCATTGTGTTTTCTGACTCACTTTTGTTAGCATTTATCAGTGCTGTTTTATATCCTTTACCTTGACTGTCTTGTCCACCCAGCTGAGTCTGTCAGGAGACAGGGTGCCTTTTTGTATCCTCAGCTCCTTAGCACCCAGCCCTGGGCCGGAAACGACCCATGCACTTCACTTGATGCATTTTGAATGAAAAAATACATATATATATAATTCATATTCATATTTGATGGGTCTTAAATAGCTACCTGGAGCAAAGACCACTTCCAGCTCAAAATGGGGACTTGAGAATCTCCATGTAAGGCCAAGCCCAGGAAGACATTCAAATGAATTGATGTTTACAAAGCTGCAGCAGGTTATCTCCAAAGGGAATAGACTGGTATGGTGCTACCATAATTAGTTGTCTGGTTAGAAATCAAAAATCTACTTATTTATTTTATGAGACTCTCCTATACACAGCCTTTCTTAGGCACAGAGAAATAAACATTGTTGTGTCCTGGGCTTTATGGTCCGTTGGGTTGGGGGAAGTGCAGGCATGTATGACAGGCTAAGTAATAAGGGAGTGGGGACTGTAATTATGTAAAATCAACATCAGGCACTTACTGGTTTACGTGCATTTTCTTACATGCAGTTGTAGTAGGGCATTCATGTGGTGAGTTCATGGGAGCCGCCTCAGGATAGGTGCCACGCTGCAGGGTTCTATCAGACTCGGTGCCCCACCTTCCAGTCTCTTGTCTCCAGTGTCATGTCCTGTTCATCTGCCCTGCACAGTCTACTTTAGTTACAGTAGTTGCTTGCAGTTTATGTGACAAGTGACAGAGATGAGAGAGGTTGCTTTGGAAGGAGGGTGGAGCCTTCAGTCTGTGATGAAAAGCTGCTGCCTCTGGAAAGTGATCATTTGATGCTGGTGATGACTCCACTTCTGGAGCCCACATCTCTTTTCCATTCCAGATGGATGTTGCCGAGAGAGTTAAGTTGCCAGCCCAGATTTAGGGAGAGGGGAATTAGATTCCACCTCTCAGTGGGAGAAGTAGCCCTCTTTAATGCCACATTGGGTTCTTTGATAGGGGTGCCACAGGGAAACCTTAAAGAGGGAAGGTTGGGTGTTGTGCTGGGTGTAATGACACATGATCAAATGTACTTTTAGATTTAGTTTCCAAAATGTGACTGGGAGCCCCTAGCACCCTCTCTCTTGCTGTTGTTTCCTATAGAATATTCTTTTTGACAAATGTATTTTTAGGTGGCAGGCATCTTTTCAAGACTGTATCATTGTGTCGTATGCCAGGAAATGCCTTGAATTTTAAAATTGTCAGTTTTGTCTATTAGAAAGAGTATGAAATTTGGAGTCAGACAAAACTGGGTGTAGCTTGGGGTTCTGCCTGCCTAGCTGTGTAAGTTTGTGTGTTTTAACCATTCCAAACCTTTTATCTGTCCAGTAGGAGTAATAATGCCTCTTTCACAGGGTTTCTTTGCACATAGTAAGTGCACAGCAAATGTTATTAATTCACATTAAGATGTGAACGCTAAACTATAAATAAAGAAAAACCTTTTACTACTTGGTGAGGTTTTTTTACAGTGTTTTTATTATCCTTTGTAGTTTCCAAATACCTTTACAATTAAGACCAACTATTTGCTCTGCATATATAAAGAATTAAATTTTCAGGTGGGGCGCGGTGGCTCATGCCTGTAATCCTAGCACTTTGGGAGGCCGAGGTGGGCGGATCACTCAAGGTCAGGAGTTTGAAACCAGCCTGAGCAAGAGTGAGACCCCGTCTCTACTAAAAATAGAAATAAATTAATTGGCCAACTAAAAATATATAGAAAAAAATTTAGCTAGGCATGGTGGCACATGCCTGCAGTCCCACCTACTCGGGAGGCTGAGGCAAGAGGATTACTTAAGCCCAGGAGTTTGAGGTTGCTGTGAGCTAGGCTAATGCCAGGGCACTCTAGCCCGGGCAACACAGTGAGAACTCTGTCTCAAAAAAAAAAAAAAGAATTAAATTTTCATCACACATTTACTAAATAAATTGAATGTTTTTAAGTCTCCAGAATTTAGGAAAAAAAAAAAAAAGTGAAGCTTGAAAGCCATCTTGTGGGTTTGAATTGAAATACCCCTGTTCAGCAGCTGAAACAGGTGTGTCAACAGCACTTACACATTTTATTTGTACAAACTTACTGGCTAAAAAGCTTGCCGGGCCAGGGAACATTCTGACCTTCTTTCATGGGACAGTAACTTTTTGCCTTTGCAAGCAGAATTTCGTCTTTATGTCTGGACTCTGCTCCGCTATACAAAAGACGGTTGCTATGGTTTGAATATGTCCCCCGAAGTTCTTGTGTTGGAAACTTAATCCCCAATCCAACAACGTGGGAGGTGGGACCTTTAAGAGGTAATTAGATCATGGGGGCTCTGCCCTCATAAATGGATTAATGCCGTTATCTCAGGAGTGGGTCCTGGTAAAAGGATGAGTTCGATCTCCTGCTCGCTCTCGCACTTGTGCTCTCTTGCCCTTCCGCCTTCTGCCATGGGATGATGCAGCAAAAAGGCCTCACCAGATGCAGGCCCCTTGACCTTGGGCTTCCCAGCCTCCAGAACTGTAAGAAATAAATCTGTTCTTTATGTTAATAAATTACCCAGTCTCAGGTATTCTGTTGTAGCAACACAGAACGGACTAAGGTAATGGCCTTTTTGTCATCTAGCTGGCTTGGAGGTTTCCAGTGCCTACTGTGTGTCCCTGGTTCACTGTACCAGGTGCCAGGGACACAGACAGCCTCACTGTCTTGGAACTCACATTCCCTAGGGGTGAGGGGCCAGATGGGGGGTGGGAAGGGAGGGCGGGAAGATTTGATGATAGCTTTCAGGAGGAGACAGTGCTGGACTTGAGATAGATTGGGGACCAGTAAAGCAAGGGTGGGATGGGGAGGGGGGGAAGAAGACTATGCTGAAGCATTTGGAGCTGTTGTTCCAGGATCTATTGTATGTAACCAACTATCTCAAAGCCTAGTGGCTTAAAACAACCACCATGTTATTTATTGCACAATTCTGTGGGTCAGGAGTTTGGGCAGTTCTGCCACATGTGGTGTTAGCTGAGGTCACCTGGTGGTGGTCAGCTGATGGATGGGCTGGTCTGCAGAGTCCATGGTGGCTTCACTCACATGTCTGGTGCCTTAGCTGGGTGACTAGAAGGCTGGCTCAGCTGGGACTGCTGACCAGAGTGCTTACGTGTGGCCTCCTCAGCATGGGGGTCCCACGGTAGCTGGTTTTTTTTTATGGGGAAGCTCTGGGCTCCCAGGAGACCTAAGCAGAAGCTGCAAGGTTTTTTCACACCTGGATTGAGAAGTCTTAGAAGATTACTTTCTCTGCATCCTGTTGGTAAACATGTCACTAGGGCCAGCCCAGATTTGGGGAGAGAGGAATTAGACTCCACCTCTCAGTGGGAGAAGTGGCCCTCTTCAATCTGCCGCCCTGGTTCCTTGATAGGGGCACGACTGGGAGGCTTTAAAGAGGGAAGGTTGGATGGTGTCCTGGGTGTTATGACACAGGATCAAATGTACTTTCAGATTGAGGGGCAAACATCAAATGATAGTGGACTGAAAAGCCAGCAAGGGTTGGAAGAGGAAAAATGGGTGTGGAGTACTTCAAGATTCTTGGCTTTGTGAGAAGATGGAAATGCGTGTGGAGGCTCAGAGTGAGGCTTAGGGTTGGAGACATTTGCTTGTTTCGCTTTGTTTTGAAGATGGCTGAGGTCACCAATGACCCGTTCTTTTCCAAATCATGGTTGTGCGTTTTCATTCTCTAAACTAACCTCTTAACTGATTAAACACTGTTGAAATTATGTCTTCTCTTGTCTTTGGTAATATATCTTTCTCCTGGTCCTGATCTTCCTGCCTGTGACTAAGAAGGGGTTGTTTCCTTAAAAGGTATCCTTTCGCATTCTGTCCCAGCCTTCTATCTATTGTCACGATTTTAACTGCCACCTGTGTGGTGAAGGCCCCCAGCTCTATAACTTGTATGGACCTCCAGACCTATCCATCCAGTTGCCTCCTACACATCTCCTCCTGGATGTCCCTGTAATTCCTCTTCCTGTTTCTATATAATAATGCCATCAACCTGGCCAGGCCAGAAGTCTGTATGATTTTCTCTTCATCTGTCGCTCACCCTGTGCATCCAAACAGGTTACCAAGTACTGTTAATTTTGCTTTAAAACCAGGGTTCTTGACTGTGGCTGTATGTAAGTATCACCTGTGGAGCTTTGCAAAAATGCAGACCCAGAGCCCTGTCCCAAACTTACTGCATCAGAGTCTCTTGGGACTTAGGTGCCCGTGTTTTTGTAAAGCTTCCCAGGTGATTCTGATGTTCATTTCATATTGAAAACTACTCTAAGGTTTTTCTCTAATCTTCCAACTCATTTCCACCATTGCTGCTTTGGTTTAGGCCTTTATGGTTTCCTGTGGCTGCCATAACAAATACCATGAAGTTGGTGGCTTAAAATGAAAGAATTTATTCTCCACAGTTCTGGAGGCCACACGTCTGAAATCCAGCTGTCGGCAGGGCTGTGCTGCCTCCGAAGGGGAGCATCCTTCCTTGCCTCTTCCAGCTTCTGGTGGCCCCGGGTGTTTCTGGGCTGTGGTTTCATGTCTCCAGTCTCTGCCTCCATGTCCACGTGGTCATCTCCTCTCTGTCCCTGTGAGTCTCGTACAAAGACACTTGCCATTGGATTTAGGGCTCACCAGTAATCCATGGCGACCTCGTCTTGAGATCCTTAATTACATCTGCAAAGACCCTTTTTCCAAAAGGTCACATTCACAGGGTCCAGGATGTGGATGTGTCTTTTTGGGGCCAACATTCAGCCCCTCTTGGCCATGATGGCTCTCCCGTCTGATCATCTTGCCTCTAGCCCATCCTGTGCTGTGCCGCCCTAGCCCTCACTCTCTGTTCCCAATCATGTTAGCCATTCGCTTCACTCTCACCAGACTCCCGAATCCCCTCAGGGTGAAAGGCTGTGTGCCCCTTGTGGAGCTCCAGGCTGGTAGAATCTAGCCCCTGCCTTTTAGTCTCCTTGCCCCTACTCCTTCTCTTCTTGACCTTTGTGCTCCCGCTGTACTAAACTACCTGTAGTCCTCCTTGTACATGCTGCTGCCCTGTATTGCCATTTAGTCATTTTGCTGAGATTTTCAGACAGTTCAAGCAGTGTCTCCTCTACGAAGCCTTCCCCAGTGCCTCTTCCTGTGTGCGTTGTGCCACTGGCGCATCTTGTTACTTGTGTATCATACCACACTTGGTTTTGTGCCCTTCTCTGCTTCTGAGCGGAGAGCTCTGTGAAGACAGGGAAGCTGATATTCATCACTGTAGCTCTAGTACTCGGCATTATAAATGTTGAATGAATGACCATGTAGATTAACCTAATTAGAAACTTGTCTGTCTTGACACTGGTTTTTCCACTACTACCGTAATTATTTCCAGCAGGATTTTGCATCTAGATGTATTAAGTAAGTAGGCAGTCTGTAAACAGACTGGCTTATTATTTGCTTAATCTGCAATATCTGTGCATCTGTGCTCAGGTAATTTAAATTAAAATGTCACTGCATGTGTTCAAGTTGACATTTCTGTTTTTTTCCCCTTTATGTTAGATACGGCTTTCGGGTTGTAAGTAGTAGAAAGCAACCCGAGTTAGTTGAAACTAAAAAGACTTTCATAATGAACGGTAAGAGTACCTCCGGGGTCCTCTTTCCGTTTCTTTTTGTGGTTTGTCTCTGTTCATCTGCTTCATTCTTCACTTTGTCCGCTTCTTTGGCCGTGTAACAGACGGTGACATCCCCACAGCTCCTGTGTTTACGTTTTACAGCTCTAGCCACCGGCAGAGAATGGATGGCTGTCTCTCTGTTTCCGCCTTGTATTTTCCAGGATGAGAATGTCATTGGCCAGCTTGGGCCAGATGTCATCCTCCAGCCAATCAGCTCCAGGGTGGTGGGGAGGGTGCTGGCGTGGCCACTGCATGCAAACGTGGTACCGAGGCTCACCTTTGGGAGTGAAGGAATAGATTCCAGAGAAGGCAGTGCAGTTGTGAGCAGATAGCCTAGGAAGTGTCCACCTCACTCTTACTGGGCCAGGTGTCTTGACCAGGCGCTGAGAGAAAGCTGAGTTGAGAGAAGGATGCAGTACAGAGCTGGGTAAAAGTGAGGGCATGGAAAACCTGGCCAGATTTGTGCGCATTGTCTCTAGTCCACAGTAGTGAAAATGTTCCTCTCAGTTGTTTACAGTCCTGACCTTAATTGGTTCACAGATGTTTCCTTTAATATAGAATGTTCATCTTGATTTAAGTGATGTGGAACTATATTAAAACAAAGTGGAATTGTAATGGTTGTTGACTCATGGATACTTTATAGTAGTGATCACAAATACGTTTAAGAAAATTATGTACATTATTTTGATCTTGCCTTAGAAAAAAGGAATACGACTTGAAATAAATTATCTTTTTGTTCTAGAGACATTTTTTATATAGCTGACATTCTTTGGTGATGGAAATGAAAACAGATTAAAAACACAGTGGGAATGACTTCCGGTGATAATCTAAAACCATTGTCAGACTGTAGCTATGACTTGACTGGTAAAACAAACACACAAAACCCCTTTGTTCCAACTTCTGCTATTCTCCAGTAAGCCTCACACCCCCGCTTCCCCTATCTGGCCACTCTCTTCTCTTTGGTGTAGCTGGAGAAGGGAGAAGTCCCAGGGGTCTGCTGGACAAGACAGTTAGGACAGGCATAAGCCACCAGCCTTGCTGTCTTCTAACTTTGGTGTTCTGAGGGAACCTTGGAGCAGTCATATTTATCCTTGTAAACTTTAAATGATTTCCTTCCCTTCTTTTAGTTTTTTTTTTCTTGAAAAGTTTCTGCCAAGGTGGAGGCAGAGAATAGTGTGTCAGTGTGGCAATATGGGAACATACAGGGGTGAATTAATCTGGAGTTAGAAAGTGCAGTTGGAAATTGAAACGCTAACTGTAATCCTGCATTTCTTTTAAGCACTGGTGTTAGCTAAATACAGGAAATCTGATCAGGGACATTATGTTTCCTAGATGACTTTTAAGTTATTTAACAGTTTGTGGGCTAAAATTTATATGTATATTTTTTGCAAGCTAATTTTTGCTAACAAAACATATTTAATTTCTGCAGGCTCTTTTTGCTAAACTGACAGTGTATGGTTCAGACAGAAATGTGGATGAATGTAGAGAATTCAGAACTTTTAAGAAAGCAAGTAATTAAACTTGGTCTTTTTACAAATAAAGATCCTATAGACTACATTAACATGATTTAAAAGTGAGAGATGAGGTTTAATTAGTATGCTGTTTTCTAACTAGTTCATTTGAAAATATTTCTCAAGTGTTTCTGTGGGGTCCGTTAAGAATGGTGCTGGCTGAATTGAGCCAGCGCTGATACAGCCTCTGCAGAGTACTCATTGGTTTATTTATACTCCGTCTCTTTCCAAAAAGATATGAAGAGTCTGACTTTATAGATAGAGTAGGCAACCTATACTTACACATTGCTCTTAAATTAAGTTTCTGGAAGTGATTTGAATTTCATTACAGCTCTAGTCTGTTTTGCAACCATTTATTTTTGTGGAGTGTTAGTGGATAATTCTTTATGACCATTCCTGTCTTTTCCTTATTCCCTCTAAGTTTGATGCTTAAAACTTTTCAAAATCTGCCAATAAATGAACCCTTTCATCCCTCTTTCTAGGTACAATGGTGCTTTACCTAATGGAGACCGAGGACGGAGGAAAAGCAGGTTTGCTCTCTATAAGCGGCCCAAGGCAAACGGTGTCAGACCCAGCACGGTCCACGTGATATCCACGCCCCAGGCATCCAAGGTAGGTTGGCAGAATTGGGCGGGCCTTGGCAAACAGTGACTCACGGTTACTGGTTACTCCTTCAACTGCTGTTACGTAGGGCAGTTTCTCAGACCAGCTGAGGCTGGCTGGCTCTTTGTGGTGAGGGGCTGTGCTGTGGATGCTTAGCAGCACCTCTGGCCTTGACTCCTGGATGCCTGTAGCACCCAGCTCCCTGCACAGTTGTTAACCACCAACGATGTCTCAGGACATTGCAGAATGTCTCCTGGGGACAGGTGGGCAAGTAAAATCTGCTCTGTTATGAACCACTGCTTTAGGATACAGAGCAGCCAGCATTTACCAATTTAGAATAGTTGTGGTTGAAAGATGCATGATGTTCTTTATCCTAAGAAGTTTTTGTGTTGTCTTGGTTTAAACCTCGTGAAGATTTGTTATTTTCCTTCTGTTGAGTGCAGTAGGTGTTTTCACACAATCTGCATATACATGGAACTGAATTTGTGTGATTATTAGAAAGACAGTAAATAAACAGAGCTAAGTGATATAAGTCACTGTACATTTTTCTTCTAGGTTTGAAGTCAATAAAATGCTACATTTTTTAAAAGGATTATTTTATTTGTTTTCTGATACATTGGTCAAGGAGAAATTTGCATTTCCAGTCTGATTTGGGTATATGTTACTTATTAGATTTGTTATAGTTTTTCTTTAATTAAATAAATTGTTTAATGTGTATTATGGTTTCCTTTTCTGTGGAATAGTTATATTTACCTTAAGTATTTCATATGGGGCTAGTGGCTATACCTGTAGATCATCATGAGCTTGGGCCGTCTGGGATATAAGTAAGAGTCTTGATTCCCATTTTTACTGAAAACTCATTTTCAAGAAAAGCGAATAGCTTCGTGGAAGCACACGTGGTATTTATATGCAGCGTTGACAACATAGATCACCTTTGTTAATGTTTTTATTTAAAGAGCTCCTATTGTTTCTGAGGCAGTACCAGGGAAAGAATTTGCTAGACTGTACCAGTTAAGATTGTCTTGCATTAATGAAGGAATAAATAGATAGGAAAATATCTAGCACCAAGGAAACAGGAAAGATTAATGTTTAGTGGATAGGCCAAAGCTAGAGAAAGATAAATAAACTAAAAGTTTCAGGAGAAGAGGACATTTTATAAGGAAATCAAAGGAAATTCAGCTTCACAGAGATTCTGAGGAAAGAGGAAGGTAAAATAGCAACAAAGTCTTGGAAGGTCAAGTAAATATGAGAAAGATTTTATTTCGTCCAGAAATATTTATTTAGTCCAGAAATATTTGGTGAAGGATACCAAAACAAATGTTTAAGCATGTGATGAGTGCCAAAAATGTTCTGGTATTATATATGTGGCCCTTATAATTTTGTCTGTTTGTTGACATTTCTTTGCTTTCCTGCCTCTTTTTTAAAAATCTTAATATTAATACAATGGCTGATATAGCAAACCTTTATAGAACTCTTGCGTTGATTACTCAGACTTCACATTGTGATGAATATGAAAATTTGCAACTATTGAGTGATAAGTGGCTCTTCCTTATTCTTTACCCATCCTCCTCTCCTCCCTTTTTTTTAGCCTTTATGTTTTACCTCTTTACCTAGATTTTATTTCAAGTTATTGAGATTATAAATTTTTTGGTGTTTGTCTGTTTAAATCTGTGTTTAAAAATATTCCCCACAGTACCAAGAGTAGGGCAAACTGGGTTTTGGTGTTGACTCTCTTATCTTGTAATCTGGAAAAATATTCTCCCAGGACCTCAGATTACTCGTTTATAAGCTCAGCAAATTGGCTACAGGCAGATGCCATGTTGAATCAGATAGGATACTTTGGTTATAAGCAACAGAAATTATTCTGGCTAAAAAAAAAAATACAAAAGACAAAAGTGGAGACATAGGATAGGGCAGAAGTAGCTCTCAGAAGCAAAGACGAGTTGAGTAGCCAGGTTTTATGAGAGAGGAGCAGCGCAGTATCAACAGGAGTTAACATGGGTGTTCTTTCAGGGTGTCATGAAGTGACTTGACTCCAGCCACCGTCTGTCTCTTTTAAAGGTTTTACATTTTCAGAAGAGAGAATCTGATAGACCTAGTCTGGGTTGCTCAGCCATGACCAAGGGAGATGGGCAGGCTGGGCGAGTTTGCTGGGAGCTGACCAACACCCTGGGCTGCCTGTAACTGCTTTGTCTCCTTCATCTTCGTACCTCTGCCTTGAGGCCTGGTGCGTAGTGAGTACTGGGTAGTGGTTTGTACCTTGAATGGCTGTCTCCTCCATCCTCACTCTGTTTGGTGCCCCCCCTTCCCAAGCTCTGGTCCCAGCCAGCCCTGCCTGGTCACTTCTGCTAAGTTTGCACCAGTGGCCCTTCTCCTCTGGAGCTCCATCGAGTTATAGACAAAACTCCTTGTGTATTTAACCTCGTCCTCAAGCACTCCTCCCACCACCTGGCCTTAACTGAATCTGATTTTAGACTCATGTGCTCTTTTCACTCTTTTTCCCATCTCTTCCAGTTTGTGGAAATAAGGATGATTTCATTCTTTCATTCCAGTCTTCTCTTTTTTACATCATTTACCTCTGCAGCAGTTTCTGCTGACCTTACTGACCTACAGTCACACCTTCACATGTTTCAGAGATGCCTTACCTAGCCCAGTCTCGTCCTGACCCCTGCAGCGTCCGTAGAGTCTGTGGCTCATAGTACTTCAGCTCTTTCCATTTCAGCAAGGGTCATTTCTACTCTGCTTTTCCCACTGGTACAGTACACTTTATACCCTGTTGTCACTTGGCAGTGACCATAAGCTCAAGTTCATTCTGCTTGTGTGTATACTTTCTTATCTCCTCTCATCAAGCCATCCGACCCTCCTGTCCTTATTTGCCAGGGTTGGTGGCCCACTTACTTCTCCAGGTGTGTCTTAACTGCACCCAGAGTCTCTTTCTCTGGGGGACTTTTGGCCACCCCTTCTCCAGAGACTCTGTCTTTGGCCCGTGCTGACTCTGAGGGACTTATTTTTCTGTCTTCCTTATTGCTCACCCCGTGTTTCTTCAGGATGCCAGTGTATGTGGTGGTACCCGGCAAAAATTGTTTGGCCTGAATTGACAAGGGTTTTTCTGCTCTGAAACGTTTGATTTTGCAGTAATGGTAATGAGAGGTTCATCTTGAGTTGGACTTGTGAACATGAGACCTAGGGGATAGGTGTGGTTATCCTCTGGTAGGATTTGAGCCCTCTGCCTTTTGGCTGTGTTGTGTCTTTCCTCTGCTGCAGTCATTCCGACTGCCCCACAGTCTGGGGACAGAACAGGGATAACCCGTTGGCAGGGGCAGCTGGGAAACAGGCCTCTTAGCCTTCTATGCGCACCAGTGTCCAAGCTAAGTCAGATGAGGATGGTGAGCGTGTGCTCTATTTGTGTACGTATTTGCTCTTGGACTGATACAGGTATTTCTTTGACTGTAATAATGTGTTTTTTAAAAAATCAAAAGTCCTGTTTTACTTTTGGCCGTTCTGTTACGTAAGCATAGTGCCTTTAGTAATCTATCTACCCATTCATTTATTCAACAAATATTTACCTAGCGCCTTCCGTGGTCAGGCACCATGCCAGGTATTGGATATTCTGCTGTGAGCAAGCACATTGCGTAGAGCTAATTGTGTAGTTAGTAGGCAGACAATAAAGAATCTCGTGAATACACATGTCACTGCACGTTGCGGAAAGTGCTACGAGGAAGGGGTGCGGAGCTCAGGCCGGGGGGACAGGGGAGCTCTCTGAGGAGGTGGCATGAGAGCTGCGAGCTGAAGGGGAAGGAGGGGTGGCCAAGAGAACAGAGAGATCCATGAGTCTTGGAGGCCTGGCTGGAAAATTTGGGTTTTTATCTGAGGGGAACCGTTGAATGGTTTTGTAAAGTAGAGACAATGGCTTGATACAACTGAGAATATAAGTTGATTTATGTGTGTTCATTTACTTTTCTATGATACGGGGTGACTGTTTCGCTATTATTTAACTGGTAGATAGTATGGCAGTGGTGGAGGCAGTGATGGTGCCGATGCCGGTGCCTGATAGGGGAAAGTTTCACTAGCAGCGTGGTTTAAATTTAGCAACACTGCTATGGAAAACTCACTCTTCGTGTTTTTCCCTTCTTAGATTGTGCTTTATTGAAATCTCCTTTTTTGGGTATTTTTACTTAAAACAAACTTGAAAATCACATTGTCCAGTTGGCATACTTTGGAATGGAAAATATTAGTGGTCTTTGAGTGATAGTTTAGGGAAAAATTAGGGTCATTTAACATCATTGCTATAACCAAGGGTGCTGTTCAGCCCATTTGAGCTAGTGTGACACTACTGGTTGATAAAATATTAAAACTCTTTCTTACCAGTTGATGAATAATATAGTAGTAACTGTGAGAAATGGTAAAACTAATGATGTAATTTTCAATGTAAACTCAGTAGCCCAAGCTAATTTTATAGGATGTGGTGGGGTCCCCTCTTGAAGCACTCACTATCTGTTTGTCCAGCCTGTGTCTTGGTGGCAATGAATGGCGTTTCTGCACAGCACACTCATCATGAAGCTGGAACCTTCTGTGTTTTACGAGAATCATCAGTGAATCATTATCTTCAGACTTTCTAATTGCCATTGTTTTTAAATAGTTGAGTTTTAAATAGGCCTTACTTTGTGTTTCTTTCACTGTTACAGCATTATAATTCTTGGGTTAGTAGTGTGTGGTGTTTGATATTTGTAACTTCAAGAATTAATTTAATGAAGTATTTTATTATAAATGAAGAGGAAACAAAGTTTGGATAAGTTTTCTTCTTTTAAATATAATAAATATGAATATTTTGATGCTGTAAGAAAAGAAAAAGTAATGAAGTGCAGCCAAGAGTATCTTTTGATACTATGCATGAATACAAACCCGGAACAAATGATTTGTATGTCTAGAATGAAAAACAATTCAACAAAAAATATAAACGTGAAGAAGTTTTAAGAAAAATTGAAATAACAACTTCCAAAAACATTTTATCAAAGAGTTTTGACAGAGCAAAGGGAAAAATATTTATGAAGTATCAGTATGATACATTGTACAGTTTAAAATAATTTTCTGACATAAAGTATTTAGTAAGACTTCAGAAATTGTTTTTATATGAATGTATCACGTCAGTTTAGATTTATGGTCCTGAATGTCGCAAACAGATATCTACTGAGATGAAAAAAACACTTTTTAGAAAACTTATAAATCAGAGCAGTAAAGTCATTATTGACAAAGCTCCTGCCATTTCACATAAAAGTGTTTTAATAATTAACTTAAAAATGCAGTATTCAAGACTTTGAAGATAGTGTGATGGTTTCTTTTTATTTCATGGAGCTAGAAGGGACAACATCTGAAATGTATTAACTTTATTGTCATGCTCAAGAAAAATTGTTTCAATGAGAAATACTTACATGAAAACCTTATGAATTGTGTACAGATGGTACAAGTACAGTGCTAGGGAGAAAAAAGTCTTGTCTCAGCTGAAATTCTAGAGAAACTTCTTAATGTTTTCATTTGATGTCTCTCTTGTATTTAGTTATCTGTGGAGTTAGATAGATAAACCAAGTAAACCACTTAACATTTTTTTAAAAAGTTTTAAAATGTATATTACTTATACATATTATATATATGTACATATAATATATAGGTATATATTATACCTATATATTATATGTACATATATATATATTACTTATATCAAATAAATACTAGAGAATTAAATAACATCTAAGAACTTGGAATTGAGATAATGAAACATTTGGACCTTGATTGGCAGTCAAAGACTTGAATATTTACTTTAACAGAAATTGTGATATAGTATTTGGACAATTAATTTTTTTAGAGATCTGGCTTTATTGCATGATATTCTAACCAGTGTGAAATTTTTCGTTAGTTTTAGAAGATAGAAGAATTTCAGTTACTGAAAATGGACATATTTATTTGATAAATAATAGGTGATGGAACATATAAAACCAAATACAGGAAAGTATGATAGAGAAATAGGATATTAGAGAAATAAACAAATTTCAAATGAAACAAAATATTAAATCCAAGAGAAAAAATATTTTGTCCAACAAATTAAATGATGATGAATCTGAAGAATACAGTAACCTTTTAATAGCATTGTTTTGATTTATAGATTCTTTGAACTTGGCCAGTTGTTTGTTTTAGAAATACTACAGATTGAAAGTAACCAAAATTTTATAAAATTAAGCCAGATAATTAAACATGAAAGTCTAATAAATGATTTTCATGGCTTAGGTGATAATAGAAATAGTGACTATGAAAAAATCTCAATATTAGGGCTGGAAAAAATTGAATTTAATTGATAGTCATTCAGAAAGCAATGGAAGATTTACCATGAACAATGTTATGTTATAGGGAAATCTGTGTATATTAAGACTTGGTTCACCCATTGTCTTTCAATTAAATAGGGGAAGTTATTGAAAGAATTTAGTTTCTTCCATCAGTCATAGTTCAGACATTGCTTAGCTTATGACAGATACAGAAAGATCTTACCAGTAATTTCTACCATTTAACAGATAATTCAGAAATTATTAGAATGATTTGATGAATGATTGGTGTTATAATTTGGTATATAACTATACCCCATCACTTGGGGTATAGTTTCATAATATGTATAGTTCATATTATTTAGAAAATATAATGGGAATACTTTAAAATTTTTGATTCATATACTTAATTTTTTATTAAAATGCTAGTTGTTAACTATTATTCCTGGCATGAATAATTTTTATAAGTATATCTGCAATTAGGTGATTTATGTTTTACATAGAGTGAATTTTAACATCAGGAATTGGCTGTTATTAACCATCAATACTTTTATGTTTTTGTAAAGTTTTTTGATAGTTTCATCATTGCAAATAGTATAAATATAGTAATTTGTGAACTGTTCTTTTCCCTTCTTATTTTATGATTTAGTTTTTTACTTCTGTTATTCACAATGTTGTAAACATTAGGCTTTCTTGTTTAAATATATTTTCTTTAAAATTACCTAATAAAATGTTGAGATTTTTGCTGCTATGTTTAAGCCAGGCCCTTTGACTTGCATTGGTTTAAGATCTGAAGCAGCATAATTACTTATCACTATTTCTCCATAGAGATTTGTGTAAAAAGCCTTTAAAGTAGGTTTTAAGGTATTTTATAGTATGTTTAAAATTAAAATTTGAAGTATGACTCACAGTGCCCACTGTGAATACTTCCTGAAAGCTGAAGCATTGGTTCAGAATATCACATTTTTCCTAGTTTCAGCAATTGATAGAGTTTGACACTAACAGTTTTGTTTTCTCTAAAGCTCTCTTCTAGCATATATAGTTTCATCGTTTCAAGCACCAGCAACTAATTTTGTGTGTATGTGTTGACATTTAACATAAATCTCTGCTTTGCTATGTGGTGTGGGCAGAATTATTCATTGTTCTCTGGTAAAAGAGACATTTATCTCTTCTTTTCTGTATTTACTGTGTGTTTGGCAGAATAATTCACCCACCCCCAAGATGTCCACGCCTTAATCTCAGGAACCTGTGAATATGTTGTCTTACGTGGCAGATGGAATTTATTATAAAATAGGGAGATTAGCCAAGATTATCTGGGCGGGCCCATTGCAATCACAGGGGTCCTTAACAGTGGAAGCGGAAGGCAGAAGACTCCTGGGGATGGGAGGGGTGAAGCAGGAGAGGGGCTCTACCTGCTGCTTCTGCATTTGAAGATGGAGGGGGGCTGTGAGCCTAGGAGTGCAGGCGGCCTCTAGAAGCAGCTGAGGACAGCCCTGGAAGTTGGCCAGCAAGGAAACAGTCCTGAAATCACGCGGGGCTCAATCCTGCCAACAACCTGAATGTCCCTGGAAGCACATGCTTCTCTAGAATCTCCATAAAGGAATGCTGCCCTGCCAGCCCCTTGATTTCCACCTTGGGAGTCTTGGGCAGAGAAACCAGTCAAACCCGCTGGACTTCTGACCAACAGATCTGTGAGATAATAAATTTGTGTTGTTTTTAGCTGCTGAATTTTTTGGTAATTTGTTACAGCAACAAGAGAAACTTTATACATACCATTCTTTGGAAATTAAATACAAAATACCTTGTATTACTGAGCAGTTCTTAAGCTTGTGTTGAAGGAAATGAAAGGATGGGGAAGGGGTGAAAGAATTGAGAGGCAGGCAAAGAGGTTTTTTTCCTACTTTTCAGAGTTCTTTTGGAGCCAGAGCATTAGAGCAGGGAAGCTTGACTCCAGCACTCAGTAACTTAATTGTCAGTATAATTATCTGCATTACTGATATACAGTAATTGTAATTTTGACTTGATGCATGTATTAGTTGGAAAAATCATTTAATTTGTGTTGTCCTGAAAGCATAATTTTATTAAAGGGTGCTTTTAACATGTTAGTGTGGGCAAATACTTGTATTTATACTTATAATCATGCTTCTACTGAAACTTATTTGAATTATGCCTTGATTTAGGCACTTGCAACCCATCTTTTTATCGAGGAAGAGAATCTTTTGCTGTAACTTTCCTTTTTAAAAACATGGAACATTCAAGTTGGAAGGGACTTTATTCAGACTCCTCATTTTACAAATGAGTGACTTAAAGTTCAGAGAAGCTCAATAAGTTATCTCAGGTGACTAAGGAAGGTGTGTTGCCCAGGGCCAAAGAATGTTGGTCTGTTGCTGTGGGTAGAAAATGATCTGAAGGATTGGTCCAAATGGGGTTCTGGTCCTGATTCTTCCACATCCCAGTAGTGTGACTTGGGAAATTCATTTGTTTCCAGACTAGGATTGCTATAACCATAAAATAAGTGAATATGATATTTGGCAGTAAAAATGGAAGTTACTCTATAGACTTACTGGTTAGTAGCACTGGTACGATAAGCTGTCAGTCTAAAATAGGTGCCCTGTAGAAAGAGCCTTTTCTACAAAAGGAAAAATGATGGAAGCTTGAATTTTAAGTAGCAGGGGTAATTATGATAGTAGGTAGTAGAAAGTGCATCAGAGTAAATTCTTTGTAGCTAGAAAGAAGTCACAGACTGCAAAGGAGGCCCGTGGAGGTATCATTGGCTGACTTGGAATGGCTATGGCCTGTTTTGTCACACCTTTTGCCTTTCATATTAAAATGTATGATTGACTTTATCTTTTGTGCGAAAGTACTTTAGTCTCTTTGAAGTACTGCCACTGCTGACTATTTGCTGGGATGGCTATTTACAAGCTCTGTTGATCACACCCATGTTCCAGGTGAGGCGTGAATGAGTGGCTTCAGGAACCTTTGGGTTTGCTTTTTCAAAGTTAGAGTTAATGGAGGGCTCAGTGGGTTCAGGAGCTCTCAGATGCGCAGCTCAGTTCTGCTTCCTTCTTATCCTGCTGCTGCCAGGTGAGTTCCGCAGGACTCCCTGCTCTCCTCTTCATTCCCCAGGGACCATGTGTTCTTCTGCCTCCATTCCTTTGTTGTGATGTTCTCATAGCTTATCATGTGCTCCAGTCTGGTATACTAACCTACACTTTCACCGTCCTTTAAAACTTGGCCCAAATGTCATTTCCTCTTAGGAAGTCTCCCCTCACTTCCGGCCTCAGTGAGAAGTGCTTTTTTGAACTCTAGGAGAGACTTTTTTGTATCCCCACAAGTTCTCTGATGCTGTGTTAGAGTTGGCTGGCTTCTCTTGTCATCCTGGACAGCAGGCTCTTTGAAGGCAGGTACTGTCCTTAATTTCTGTACTCTCATTGCCAATCACAGTGTGTTGAATGAATAACCACTCAGTATGACCTGCCTTGAGATAGCTGGCTGTTCTGACAGGTTAATGTGTTGGTATTTTGCAAACCCACAGGCACAGGTACAGATCAGTTTATATATCAGGCGTATTTGGTAAATTCTGATCTGGTTAATTCTATAATCTTGGGATAATACTGTGTATATTGCTCTATATCCTTTTTTTCCCTCTCTTACAATGTGATATTTCCCTGTGTCATTGAATGACCATTGAAAAGTTGATTTTTAGCCACTGTATAGTATTTCATTGTGTTAATATGTTAGATGTATTATAATTAAAATTTATATAACCCTTCTATTGTCATTATCAAACTTTGTATTATAAATAACATTGTGATAATCAGCTTTGCACAGAAATTTGTGTCCCTCTCTGGTCTTTTTTCCTTCTGATCTCAGGAATCACTTATTTCTTATTGAGAGTTTTAAGAAGAAATAGTTGATTATGTATTTTTTTTAAATTGTGAAAACCAGAATTAAATGAAAGTATGGGCTTTTGAGTTTAGACTTTCTGAATTTTTAGTTCCCCTGTACCACCTGTAGGCTCTTGGGCAAAATACTTAACTTTCCTGTGGCTCACTTTTTACCTTTGTAAAATAGGGATTTATATCAATCAGTATAAGCCAGGTTATCATGCAGTAACAAATAACTCCCAGATCTCAGTGGGTTACCACAACACAAAATATTTATTACTCATGTTTTATGTCCATAGTGGGTTAGCACGGCGCTGCATTCACTGTGGAAATTTCGGGACCCAGGCTGATGGAGGTTCCATCTTAATTTCTACTTCAGAAATCACATAGGGAAGTAAGAGAGAATGTAGTTCTTAAACTTCCTGCCTGGAAGTGACAGGCTTTCATTGCACTGGCTAAAGCAAGTCTCATGGCTCTCTGCCTGATCTCAAAGGCTGGGGATATAGAATCCTTTTGCAGGGAGAATTTGCATCAAATACTTGCAAATAGTAGTACAGTCTGCCTCTAGCTAGCGACTCATGAAGGGAAACATGAAGGGGACATATCATATGCCTACTACATGGTAGTGATTGATTAGTGTTACCTAATATTACTGATGGTTTCTCTGGAAAGTACTAATTATCTGTTACAAGAAGTTATAAATGGCCTTAGGACGTGATGAAACCTAGCATCCATACTTACTTTTTGGCAGTTCTAGTGTATAAAAAACTTTTAGCTAAAATGCATTGATAGATTAAAAATTAAAACTGCATCTTCATGATTTGAATATAGGTTTCCTCTGTAAACTTTACAATTTAAATTTATTTTATTTAGATCATGGTAATGAAGTTTTTACAGTGAACAGTTTCTGAATTAATTGAATCCACTAACTTTGAAAACCGGTGCATTTCCTCACTGGAGAATGTACTTACCAGTTAAAACATTTTGATAAAGCATTCTTATGTGAAAATACATCTCGCCCAAATTGGGTTTGCCTTCTCTAGACTGCTAACGTTAGTTTCATTTCTTGATTTTTGAACAAAGGAGTAGTATTTTTTTTAGTTTAGAGTTAAACCTGTTTCACTTGAATAATTAGATAAAAAAAAATTTTAAGTCATTCTGTCACACTTGGTTGAAATCATGAATAATGATGTAACATGAATATCAGTGATTTTCCCCCAGCGTTAAAAAAAATTATTTTTATTATTTTACTCAGCAATCTAGTATTATAAATCTAGGAATGTCATTGTTTTAAGCTTCTAAATAGCATCGATAATTAAGTCTTATAAACTAGGTACAGCTGATGTTAAATTTGGTTCCCTTAAAATGCAGAAGAATGAGAATTCTGGTAAACAGACCTTTTTTATTTTAAGAAGACTTTATCTTTAAAGTATGCAAATCGTAAGTATAGAGTTTGATGAATTTTATCAAGTGAGCACACCCATTTATGCAGATAAAGAAACACAACATCACTGATATGCCCCCCAAAAGACCTTCTTGCTCTCCTCCCAGTTACTGCCCCTCCCCAAGCAGCCACCAGATAACCTCCATCCTGACCTATTACCACAGGTTAGTTTTTGTACTTTTTTATAAAAATGGAATCTGTAGTATGTAAGTTTTTGTTATGTTATTTCTTTTATGTATCATTGTATTTGTGAGTAAAATATTCCATGTTGGATATAATAATGGTTTTGTTCATTGCTGTTAATATATAATATTCTATTACATGAATATTTGTTCCCTTACCCAGTGTGCTTTAAAGTTTCGATAGCACTAAAACTTTGGTTATTTTTTTTTTTTTTTTGTAATTTTTAAGGGTATTTTTACAAGTCATTTATTTTACTTTAGGATGTGAAGTCAAAATAAACAGAAGTCACTAATAGCCATCAATGTTCACGTTTATAGCTTGCACCAGTTTAAAATCTGGCTATTTGTTGCAGAAGTAGAAATGTATTCTCACTTAGAAAATGGGTTAGCCTGCTAAAACAGTAATGATTTTACAGAATTGATATTTGGAGGAAGAAGTCTAATTTTATGCTGCACTTTGAATTTTATGGTGTATTGTTTTCCTTTCCTGAAAGACATGTATCTGTGTTGCAGCTGGGGCCTGCATACCCAATTTTCCTCAGTTTTCACATTTCTGAGATGGGGAGGTATCCTGGCATGAGCGGCTGGAAGAACATAGACTCCAATTAGGTCAGACAAACCTAATTGAAATCTTAGCTCTGCTCTTCGCAGGTCACATGACCAGGACAAGCCCTCTGAGTGTAATAGCCTTTTCAGAGTTGCTGGTGAGGATTAGACAGAATGGACAGTACACACACCTCCTAGCCAGGGTAGGGGAATTAGTAACTGTTCTTTCAGTCACCTTGTAAGGAAGTTGCAAAGATGTGATGGAATCGTATGATCTTTTGAAAGCCACTCTGTAATGCCTACATAGGTACTGAACCACCAATGTAAACATGGTCAGGGACTTCAGAAGACTTTAGACTGATTCCTCTTTTATTAAGTGCATAGATGCTCATTCTTGTTGGCTGTGTAGCTGGATTTCAGTCTCTAAAGTATAAGCAAATCTTTAATATTTAATCACTTAATTGCACACTAAAAAAATAACATCTTTAAAACTTTATCCTGCAAGGTGACAGTCCCCGATACCACCTCTTCTGTGAAATCTGCTGTGTTCTCTAGTGTGCACTCCTCCTCCCTTGCATTGGACTTGGACCTGGTAAGTCTCTGCTCCCAGCAGATAGTAAGCTCCTTGACAGCAGGACCGACTCTTACAGGCAGGTGCCTAGAGGAGAAACTTCCCGTAACTGGTGGGATGAACAGTAGCCAGCTATGCTTTTTGAAATCTGTTGCTTTTCAGTCAATTTACACGATTTCATGAAGTGCAAAGGAGTTTAATAACTTTTGGCGAGAGATAGCTGAAAGCTTTTCTCATTAAATACTTGTTTTTAGCATTCCAGACAGTTGAATTGGTTGAAATATTTTCTTCTGTTTGTGAAAATTAATCTTTACCTGACACACAAATGGAATGCTCGGGTAGGAAATTGAAATGGGGCTGGTTGGTAGCAATGATGAGTCACACGGCAGTGGGGTGAGGGGGTACAGGCAGCAGGGCCATAACTCTGCCATGGAAGTGTGAACCGGAGTGGCCACGCACGCAGTAAAGGAGAAAGGCAGCAGAAGTCACTGGGCACTGACGTTCACAGCAGGCTGTCTGCAGCCAGCTGGCCCCAGGGTACTTGCCCAAAGGGTGTGCTAGTGCTCAGGAGGGACTCTTCCCTTTCCTTGCCACCTCCGGAGCCTGTGAGGTTAGAGATGATATGAATTCCTCTGGTGGAGTTGCTACCCCACTATCATCTTGAAAATTTGGCAACCCAAACTAATTTTGAGAACTTTTCTACTTGAGCTGTGATACAGAATCAGTTTTTAAAGAAGTTTTGCCCCTAGTTACTACCTTAAAAAAAAAGAGAGAACATTTTTATTTTTGTTTAATGGAAAGGTACTTTTGTTTTTTAAAAACTAGATAAGACTTTTAGTACCAATTTTATTGAACTTTCTTCCACTTGGTCTTACTGTACTGATACATCTCTAGTGTATGTTCTTTGTTCTTCATTATTCCCTAAACAGAGTCATATGGAACAGTGGTAGAGAAGGGAAAGATTATTAAGAGGTTTAGGAATATTATTTCTAATTGAAAATTGAGGGTTTCTTACCCTCAGCACCATTGACAGTTCGGGCCAGGTAACTGTGTTGAGAGGGCAGTGCTGTGCTTTGTAGGATGTTTAGCAGCATCTATGACCTCTACCTACTATCCCTCCCACCTCTCATTGTGACTACTAAAGATGTTTCTAGACATTCCAAATGTCCTTGGGGGAACAAAATCACCCCAGTTTAGGACCACTGATTTAGACTCTTAATTAAGCTCTGGAGAGTATGAAATCTGATTAATAGTCCCAGCTCTTCTTTGCCCAAGTGACAACCACTCTGACCCTCAGTTTTCTCATCTCTCAAATGGGAGAAAATATTATTACTCAACTCATAAGTTAGAATAAATGAGTTAATGCATGGAAAGTTCTTTGCCTTAAGAATGGCTCCTAGCATATTATAAATGCTCAATAAATGTTAACTATGATTATTACTACTTATAAGACTATTGGATATCATATTATGTCTTATTTTTTCACCATATCATAGAATGGAGACGTAAGGGGAAATCATAAGTGAGAACATTTCTTAGCAAATTAATCTTCATTTTGAAAAACTGCATTGCTGCGTTTTCTGGCAGGCAGTGTGGTGACGTGGATGGATATCAGATTCTTCTGACAAGTTCCTTTCCCTTCAGTAATTCTGTGCTGCTTAGCAGAGACCATCGCTTTAAATCAGGCTTTGTGGAGACAGAGGGGGATGACTTACAAATTCACTTTCGATAGGGGCTTAGTCTGTCTTTAGCCTGGATTCAGAAGGGCTGGTCTCCATCCTCTGAGCCTCTGTCCTCCCAGGGTTGGAGGCACATTTCAAGACCTTATGTCCCCAGCCCAGGACAGAGGGTAGTGAGAAGCCTCTGGATGGGAGTGTGGGCTGGAAGGAATGCTGATTTTCTCTCTTACCTCAGTCAGTTGAAGCTACCTCCTCCTCAGACTTAACCCACTATCTGATTTGACAAGGATGAATTCATTCTGCCCAAGCCCTGACTGTGGCAGTAGTTGCTAATTTCATAGAATAAAAAAAGCAGGGTTGGGTGGAGGGGATTGGTACAGAAGGAATAGCAGAGATTATGTGGAGGAAAAAAATGTTTTCTTAAAATCTGAGAATGGGAAAGAAGAGAAAAGCTGCAGACAAGTAAGTACATAGTCATGCATACCGAAACAGACTTGAAGTAATTTAAGTCAGCAAAATATCTCCACTGATGATACATGCAACTGAACTATGCTTAACCAGTTTATAGGTTAAAGAATTCTGTGTTAATCTCATATAAATTGTATATGTCATTATATAATGTGTTAAGGACAGATAGTTTAAAATTTTATCAAGCTTCTGACTTCTAAAACACACTTTTGATAAAGAATTGGAATTTTCAGTTCAGGAAAATAATTTAAGCTAATGTGAGATTTTTTTTTTATAGGGAAGTCAGCTTTCTTTTTTGTCAAAGATGATATAATTTGCCCCCAGTTATGATATCATTTTTCTAAAATGTTAAATTACAGAGATTCTGGTTCCTCCCATTCCCTTTCCCCAGTGTGAAAGCCGAGGCCTAGGGTTACAGGGCTTCTCTAGGATTGCATGGCTAGCGTGAGCCGCAGGCTCTTAATTTTGTTAATTGTTTTGTTTCTTGGGGTCATAATTTGGTTTGAGAAGTGGATAAAAGTCTTTTACCACCTTGTTCTTTAAGTAGTGATTGTTTCTGAACTTTGTGGACTCGTATGTGGTGAAAAGTGCTTATAAAAATGTAGTTGGCTTTGAGATACATTACCTGAAGTGTGGGGCAGTGGCCTTCCTTCCCACTTGTGGTAACGGCATTTTCCAGCATGCGTCTGCGTCTCCCTACAAGAAGAGATTCAGCCTCTGGCCCTTCACCTGCTCTCGCCCTCCGACTCCCCGGTCCTTCCTGTCTTTGGCTGTGATCCCCTCACCTCCTACCTTGTATTCTAAGTGAGAAACCTGGTATTGTGCTTAACCTCTTCTTTCCCGTAAATCCCAGGCTCCACCCCCACCGGCGAGGCTCCAGATCTGTAGAATCTGCTTCTCCACTGACCATGATCCCTGGTGTGGACATCTGCAGTGGTTTGCGAGTGGACTGATGGACGAACCTGGCAGTCTTCCCTTCACTCCAGGCCTTAGTCTATTCATGCCTATTAGATGTGACTCTTAAATACTAAATAGCCTTTGAGTATAACAGGTAACTCTCCTTCACACTGAGAGTGTCTGTCCAATGACATCGCTTCATCTGGTTGAAAACCTTGAATAATCCCCCATCGTATACCAGACAAGCCCCCACGTCCAGGACTGGCACATGAAGTCTTTCACAGAGTGGCCTCCATACCTTTCCAGCCTCCTTTCTCCACCGGGACCCCATCACTCTGCTTCAAAATTCAGTCAGTGAGGAATCGTAAAAGATTAATACGTTTAGGATCTTGTCTTTTATGTAGGTGAAAATAAGGACCAAGTGTTGGTCCCTGTCACTAGAATTCAAGAGCCAGCTGTGCAAAATTAAAATATCCCATCACTCACTATGTGCAATGATGACCCTAATGAATGCAGGAGAATTCACTCCCCACTGATGAGAATTCAGTCTAAAACTGTGAACTGGATGCTCCTTAATTTAATGCTTTTCCTTGACACATGTTTTGTTTCCACAGCTTTTAATAAAATGTTGTTTGGCATCTGTGCAGATGGATTCATGCAAGCCAGAGGTAAATAAGTCCGGAGAATGTACAGAGTCTCTCTTTGGTATCCTTTGTAGCCATCCCTGTAAAGGGGGAATCCCCCACCAGGTCATGCTTCTGGAAATCCCTGTGGCCCAGTCTTGATGCTGTTTAGTTGTGATGTTGTGTCGTTATGCCTGCTGCTTGCCATTTCGCCATTCCCTCGTTTTCCAGTCGGCACTTGTGTACGGAGAGACAAACACCGGAGCTGCCAGGAGAGCGCCGAGCCGCCCCTTCCCACGGGCGGCGCTCTCCCGAGGCACCTGCTCCTCTCACTTCTTGGTGCTCGGTGCGTCCTCCCTTTCCCCTCACAGCTGGTTTGAGGCTGGAGCAGTTTTCCACAGCATCTGTTCTCCAAGGCAGTTCTGAAGCTAGTTCGGCATTTTAATGGCCATAAAACAGAATTGCCGTGCAAAAGGCCTTTCAGCAATTTAGCTAAAGGCTTTAGAAGCAGTGGAGATATTTTCACTTAGGAAAATTGGCACTAATGAAACAGGTGGGGCTACCTTTCCTCTAAACACCACCATCTTCTGTGTTTAAATACCACGAACCACTCATCAGAAGGAACTTTACCACCTCTGCCGTTCTGGTTTATATTAAACCTTTCTTTAGATTTTGGAGTGATTCCGCAGAGATCTTTTGGTGGTTTAAATGTGAATCCAGTGTCAAAAAGCCTGATTTGTCCAGCTGGCCGTCTGGGACCCATTCTTAGACACCGTGCATGTGCGAGAGCCGTGGTTGGCAGGTGCAGTGTCAGGCAGAATGCAGGTGGCACTGTGGTAGGAGCACGTCGTCACCATAGGTATACTCCCAGTTGACAGAATATGGCTTTTATTTGACTCCAAAATGTTAATGTATGATTGGTAGGGGTGGGGAGGTGGGACTCTGGTACAATTAGGTGTTTACTCACTGTTAAGATGAGTTCAGTAAGTACAGAAATGCTTAAAATGTTATGACTGATTTTTAAAGACAATTTCCAGGATTGTGGAGTTTAGATGATATAAATAAGGGTTAATACCAAGTGACTTTAAAGGCTGGAGAGAATTAAGAGTTTCCTTGGGAGTTATTTCCATCGGCTTAGACCAGGGGTGAGGTGGCTTAGACTAGTGTGATAACTGATTTCATTGTTAACTTGCCTAGGCCATGGTGCCCATATACGTGATCAGGTTTCATTCTGCATGTTTCTTTGAAGGTGTTATTGGATGAGATTAACAGTTAAATCTCTGGACTTTAAGTAAAGCAGAGTGTCCTCCCATAATGTGGGTAGGCTCCAGCCAATCAGGTGAAGGCCTGAATAGAACCAGAGATTAATGTACCCAAACGAAGAGGGAATTCACAGCAGACTGCCTTTAGACACCCTGTAGCATCGGCTCTCCCCTGGGTCTCCAGCCTGCCAGCCTGCTCTGCAGATTTTGGACTGGCCAGCCTCCACAGTCATGTGAACTGATGCCTTAACAGAAATTTCTTGCTGTGTAAATACCATCCTATTATTTTATTTCTCTGGAGAACCCTAATACAACTAGGGGGGTGGCAGTGAAAATATAGGGACGTGAGCATATTTTTGAGGAAGAAACAACAGGATTCTCTCAGAGGAATAATTAATTGTAATGAATGGGTGGAGATTCTGTTCACTGAAGTGAAGGCAACAGAGAGGAGTCTAGGGAGAGATTCACGGGTTTGGTTTGGGACCTGTTTAGCTTGAGATGCCAATGAGCTGTGGCTGGAAGAGTTTTCGGCACAGATTGGATATGTGATTCTGGAATGCAGCAGTGTAGAGGGGTAGGAGATTTAGGACTGAACACTGGAGAATTCACCATTCAGGAAAAAACTGAAAAGGAGTGACCAGAAAGCAAGGAGAACCAAGAGAGCTTGGCGTCACGGAAGACGAGAGCAAGAGTCCCAGGGCAAGAGCAGCTGACAACAGCAGATGCTGCTGGGTGGTCCAGTAAGATGAGGGTTAAAAGGACGGGTCTGTTAGATTTGACCACTTGCAGATTGGTGGTGACGGTGGCTGACACAAATCTGATAGAGCACCGAGAGCAGGATCCAGCACGGTGTGGGCTGAAGGGCGAGTAGGAGATGAGGAGGTACAGAGCCCGCTGTGGGGCAGCTCTTCAGAGAAGGTGCACAGTGGTGGGGAACAGCAAAACTAGTGGGGGTAGTGAGGGCTTGGGGGTCAAGGGAGGTGTTTATTTTTTACTTTTTCATGATGGATGGTAGGAGAGCATGTTCAGATGCTGATGGAGATGACCAGTACAGTGGAATATTGATGACGAGGAGAGGGAGAGCATAAGTGAATGACCACCTTGCAAAAGTGAAAAAGAAACATGTTCCAGCACAGGTGACTGTGTGGAAGGGCATCATGAGGTGTAAGGGGAGGAAAGGAGAGGGGTCCTCTGCTGTCGACAGGTTTGCTATTGAGGGGGATGAGAGATGGCCCATCTCATGGTTTTCTCTCCTCAATGCTAGATAAGGAAATGGGATGGCAGGAAGGGAGTTTGAAGAAAGAGGTAAGGAGGAGAGTGGGGAAGAAAGTTTTCTCTAGATACTCCAAAACAGAGTTGCTAGGCTAGCATTGGGTGTTTCAGTTTGAGGAGAAAAGGGTGCTGATGAGTAATTAGAGATATCCAAGAGCCACTGGTAAAGGGGTTTGAGGAAGTAATCTGTAAGGATGAGAGGTTATATATATGGTTTGAGTTAAGGGGTCCAGTTGTGTTATTTTCTGGAGAAGCAGTTGTGCCCCAGCCCTTTTATTGAACAGTCCTTTTTGCTGATTTTACCTATGTATTTTACCTATTTTACCTACCACCGTTCCTATGTATTAATCCCTCTTTGGCTCTCTGTTCCATTCATTCCCTGGATCTGTTTGTCTCTTGCTGTGTGACATTTTACTATCAGGCAGAGCAGGTTCCTTCAACACGTGTGCAGTAGTTTCTCCAGACCTACCGCCCAGAGAGAGTTGCTTGGTAAGACGTAAGTTCGTTCTCAGTGTCGTTAACTGTTACCAAATTGTTCACCAAGATGTTTGTAACAGTTTACACTCCTACCAGCAGTATTTCTGTTTCTCCACATTTCTCACAAACACTTGATGTTATCAGCTTAATAGTTGCATTTTGGGGGGAGGATTTTGTTGAACTCTTCATTTTATCATGTGGGAGAGTCAGAAGGCTCAAGGTTTTTATGTATTCGGGTAATTTGCCTCTCCCGCACCTCTTTTTGTGGCATATGCTTTTGTGTCTCTTGTTTAAATGATCTTTCCATATCCTAATGTCATAGAGATTGTTTCTGATATTGTCTTTTAATAAGTTTAAAAGGTTCGCTTTTTGTAGGTAGGAATTTAAACCATCTGGAATTTATTTTGTTATAAGTTAAGACCCATGTAAGTTTTCCATGTAGATAAACAAATTTTTTTCCATGTAGATAAACAATCTTCTCTGTACTTTGTCTCACTAACTTGTAATGCTTTCTCAGTCATTATATATAAACCCCCTATGTAAATGTGAGGACCCACATATATATATATATATATATATATATAGCTCTCTATTTTCTTCCATTGGTCTGCTTGTCCCTGTACAGCATCACATTGTTTTAATTATTGCACCTTTATGGTAAATCCTAATGTCTGGTGAGCTAAGCCTCACTCACCTTGTTCTTCAGGAGTGTCTTGACTATGCTTGGCCCTTTTCTCTTCCAATATGAATTCTAGGATCAAATTGCCAAGTCCCATCAAAAGGCAGGTTAGAGTTTTGTGGGGAATTTCTTGTAATTTGTAGATTAATTTGGGGTAAAAATTACACAGTATTGAGTCTTCCTATCCATTAACATGATCTCTGTTTATTTAGGTCATCTTTTATGATTTTTAATAAGGTTGATCTACATAGAGATCTTCCATATCTTTAAAAAAATTTAGACTTAGGTAACTTATGGTTATGATTGCTATCATAAGTTATACCTACTTTTAAAGTTACATTTTACAATTCTTTGTTGTTGGGGAAAAAGGAGCACTGTTGATTTTTGTATATCCATGCGTATAGTTGCTGGTTCTGTTTTCTACCTATTCTTTGGTTAATTTTGGTATTTCTATATTTTACTAGAAAATGTTGTCTCTGCTCTGGATTTACTGACAAAGTTATACATAATATATAGTTATATTTCTCTTAATCATTCACATCTGTAATTACAACATTTTTCCTATGTCTAATATTGTATAGTTTTGTTTTACTTTTCCTTTTTTCTCTTTTTTTACTTAGATATTTTTTTATTTTACTCATAGTTTCGAAAAGCCAGCTTATTACTTTACTTATTTTTTCTACTGTTACTTATTTTCTTAAATATTATTAAATTTAGCTCATATCTTTTCCCTCTCTTCCCACAATAATTCTATAAACAAAAACAATTTTATTACTGTCATGTATGAGCCAAAAGTTTCTCTCTTGCTGCCCAAGGTCTTTCTCATGAGAGTAATCACATGATGTTCTGAATCATCCTTGGTGATTATCCTGAATGTCTCTACATACCCGTATTTGGAAACTGAATGTTGCGGTTCTGCTTGGGCTCTAATCACCATTGACTTCTGTTTTTGTTTATACAAGGGACAGTTTAGTTGGGTCATTTCTCTTCCTTATATGTTGCTGCTGAGGCAGAATCCAGTTAAAGAACCAAGAACCATGAGAATGAAAGTGTTCAACTAATCACAGATGGTAGATGCCCAAACTTAATTAAAAACCATTCTTTATTATCAGGAATATTACAATGGAAGATTATATTTAAAATAATACATTAATTAAATCTACCCAAAGCTTCACGGTTCTTCCTGTTGATTTCTCACAGTGTGTGGTTAGTAGTGAACTAAGGTTTTATAACTAGCAAGTATGAGTGAAAACCACCCTATAAATAATTAACTCTAATGGCCTGTTTAACACAGTCATCCTGATTTAAACACAAACCCTAGTGGCTATATAGACAGATAAAAGTTGGTCCAGTAAATTAAAATATGGAAATATAAATGATAAACCAGCCAGCTATTTCTTCAATATTTACATATAATTTTAATTCAGCTTACCGGGTTCCGGAGATTTAATTAAGCTGTACTGCAAGTTCTATTTATGGTCATGCCGTAGACATAGGTGGTACTCCATAAATCTTTGCTGACTTGATGTTGATTGGGTGTACCTGGAGTTTACCTTCACGCTAGAAATTACTCTACTTTACATGGGTGGCAACACTAGGTATATTCAGCTGGTAGACAATAGGTCTGTATCAAGCTTAGGTTTTCTGGCAGTCAGCAGTTTAAGTGATTAACAATGGAGTTCTTACAATAGAGGGAGCAGTGATTTAAAGAATTCAAAGCCTCAATAAAAATGTTTATATTCTTTGTAATCTGGCTCATAATTCATTTTCAAAATACTTGTTGTTGTTACTGTTGCTTGAGCAAAGCAGAATGTATTTCCATCCACTTTACTTCTACCACACCACACTGCTATAATAATAATGAGAGCTCGAATACAGAGTGCTTGCTGTTGCCAGACACTGTGCTAGGAGCTTTTCATATATTTCCTTATTTTTCCTCACAATAGTTTCACGAGGTGGGGCCTTTATCATTTCCATTTTTCAGATGAGAAATCTGAGGCACAGAGTGATTATGTAACCTCCCCAAGCTCACACAGCTGGTGAGAAGGGGAGTGTAGTCTCAAGTCTGGGTCTTTCTCATGCCTGAGCCTCCTTTCGTAACTGCCACACTCTGTTACCTCCTCTTACCAGACAGGGTGCAGTCTAGAACTGGAAGTGATGACTAAGAAGGAAAGAAACCTCATTAGAAGCTGGCGAGATAATCGGTATAACCACTCAAGCAAAAATACATACCCATGTGTTAAAAGATAAGATTTTCGATTTTTGAAATGCTGATGACTGTAAGTGAACAGTGAATAGTTTGGGCAAAGATGATTCTGAGTAACTGAATTCCTGACTCAAGTCTCTCCTTATTAAAGTTCCTATTAGAATAGTTTTTAATGTCATAGCGGGCCTTAGCAGAAGAACTATTGGCATTTTCATTGTTTATCTTACATTTGCATTTCAAACAAACATGCTGTTTGGCTCATAGATTTTGCCTGTTTAAAGGCCATTAGTGATCATTATTAAATGAAATTGTCTAAAGATTTCACAGGTTTGTTTGGATTTCATAGGTCCTTTTTTTAATATCAAACCAGTACACAGTGATCTTTAATGTTAAAATACTTCTGATGTAGAAGTATTTTAGGCGTTTTAAATAAAATTAAAATAATATTAAATTATTCAATTTAATATTAAAAATTAAATTAAATTTAATATTTAAAATTAAAATAATATTAAATTTTGGTCTTTAAATGTGAACTCAAGGGAGAGCACTGGCCTATGAATTTGGAGGCCTGGAACTTGCTCCCTGCTATGTGGCTACAGATAAACGATTCTCTCTGTGAGCTTTAATGAGAAAGCTATGAAATGCAACTGCACAAAGGAACCGTTTCCCTGCAGTTCTTCACATTCATTATCTATCAAAGGATGATTCTAGCAGTTGTTTTTCTATGAGAATGTTACTTAGGAGACATGTAGAAGATAAAGATAAGCTAGAACCCAGGACAGATTTTTTTTTTCAAGGGGTAGGTCTGCAAGCTGCCTTCCACTTGATGTGAGGTAGTCATTTATCCTGAGTCTTAGACAATAATGTATCCAGCAATGATAGATACTCAGGAAAGATCTAGGGATTTTAAAAACAGTAGCACTGGTACTCTACCTTTATGTTCCTGTGTACAGAGAATTTTTTTTCAGGATGGATGAGTGGATGGATAGGTGGGTGGGTGGCTGTCTAATGGATGGATGGATGAGAGGGTATAGAGATTTTTCTATGCTTTCAACCAACATTTTTAAGAGCCTACCATATAGGTGTTATTTTGAAAAAGGACAATACTTGTCCCTATATACTTTGGTTGAATTGTATTGTCGAACTTCACCTGAAACCATCCCATTCTCACAGGCTGTCATGCACTTCATCGCAGAATTGGTGAAGTGATGCTTTTGAGCTGCTAAGCGTCTCTTGCTCTCAGCGGGTGGCTCACTTGCACCATAGTGTACCGAGATACACTGAGGAATGTTTTAACCAAGAATCCAGCTAGCTAAGCATTTATAGTAATCCCATCGATGGTCACTCAGTTCATGTTCTTTTTCTACAAAGGCTGAATTCTCATGGCTCAAGTCATTTTAAAGTTAAAACAGGCTTCTTAACCACAGGCTTACAATAATAATAACTCACTGTGGTTACAAAAATGTGTGGAACATTTACTGTGTGCTAGATATTGTTCTAGCATTTGACATGTGTTAACTTGTTTATTCTTACAACTCAGATAAGTTCTGTTAACAGATGAAGAAACTGAGGCACAGCGATGCATGAGATAACCTGCCAGTGTCATACAACTAGTAGGTGATGTGCCAGGTTTTCAAAGCCCAATGTAAAATGATACAACTGAGGCCATGTAAGTTATTTTTTCTATCAAAGAAATACTCTCTTATTGTCACCAAATAACAGTGGGGATGATTGTAACATGCTTGTGAATATGGAAGGAAAAAGTATGTAGGTCTTCATCCCTTAAGTAAAAACAATATGTATTTTTAGGAAATTTTGCTTTAAATATAAAAATAATGCTGCATTAATATTTGCTCTTTTTTTTTTGCTTAGTTTTCAGTTTTTCTATAATGGGTGTACATAACTTGCTCTGAAATAGTTCAGGCAAAAAAATATGTTTGTACATATGTATCTCTGTCCACATACACACAAAATATGCATAAAAACCCTATGTGTGTGATGTATGTAGAGGGCTTCTGGAATATCTGTAAACTTTTTTTTCTGAGAATTATCTGATTTATTGTGAAAACATTATTGTTTATTTCTCAGAGTTGGACAATGAAGGACAAAGCAGTGATTCACACTGCAGTGAAACGGTTAAAACATGATGTTTATGAGGCGATTTATTAGCTTTATAAAACAAAGATTTTCTAAGTACTGCTAAGGGTGCCCGTACCGTACAGGTGCTTGTGAGCAAGATAGGTTCAGTTTTCATCCTGGTGAACCTTGCAGCCTGGTTGGTATAAGCTCATGCAAGTGATGAGGGCTATTGTTTTGGAAAGGGATTATGGCTGTATGTACAGGGGCTCCCACCCTACTCTGAAAAGTAGAGAAAATCAGCTTCTACAGACAGTGACTTTTCAGCTCAGTGTCCTAAAGAAAGATTAGGAATTAACTGTGTTAAATAGTGAGTGGGATAGAAGGAGGATGGAAAAAATGTAGAACAAAGAAGAAGTAGCCAATGCAAAGGCCCCTGTAGCAAGAGAGGATGATGGCAGTTCCTGCCCCTGGGCGGGAGTAGAGACCTGAGCAGGGAGCAGGCTGAGCTCCCAGAAGGGCTTGTCAGCTGGAACATCAGGAAGACATTAGAGGGCTTTCAGCAGGGGCCCACTGATGGGATTGAATTTCCATTTTAGAATATTCACATTGGTGATTGCTCTGATGTTGGAGAAATGATTAAAGATTTCAAAGTTGGTCAATACCTGGAGATCAGTTAGTAGCTATTGTTCAGACAAGGGGATGCCATGTTTTAGGCTAAATTTGTGGCCATGAAAATAAAGAGAAGTGAACGGCTTAGCGTGACATTGACGTAGTCGATTAAGCTGGATGCTCGGATCAATCCTTAGGCTGGTTGGATGTGGCAGGTGAGAGGGTGAGTAGCCTAGGGTGACTCTCAGCTTCCGACTTGAGGAAGTGAAAGGATACTGTGAATCCTGGAGGGGGACCACAGTCGTTTTGTTTAGGGGGAAGAGGGGAGAGAAAAAGATTATTTCAGTCTTGGATATGCTGAATTTGAGGCATTTCTGGGACCTACGAGTGCTGGCATTCAGAAGGCCATAAGATGTGTGGGTCTGGGGCTCAGAAGTGAGGTTTGGGTAAGATTAGGGAGATTTTGGCAAAAAATGGTGTTTGGAGAAAGAGCGGCAGAGCTCCTGTGGGAAGAACTTTTAGGCCATTGAGAAGACTAGGTGTATTTGAAGGGCCCGGTAGAGAGGGAGGAGTCTATGAGTGAGGTCGGGGAGGATGAGAGCCTGATGGGCTTCAAGACCAGGGAGTGGGCAGCAGACTCAGGGGCTGCGAGAGGTCAGGAAGAGAGGACTGAATAAACCCCGCCAGCTTAGCTAGCATCCTGCGGGGTGCCCCTATGCTGGGCATGGAGAGCTGGAGACAGCATGGGTACATCCTAGCTGGGGCGGCTGTGACCCTGGGGGTGGGGGTGAAGATACGGGGATGACAAACTCATGGAACTCATGGAATTGGACTGTGTATGGGAGTTGGGAATGTGATATTGGTGGGGAAGTAGAGTCAAGGAAGGGTTTTTACTGATTTTTTTTTAATATAGAAGAGTTTTGCTTAAATGCTGAAGATCGTGAGTCTGTGGGGAGGCGGAGATTGATAACTTCAGAGGAAGATAATTGATCAGACAGGCTCCTAGAGGAGGCGGGCAGAGTGGCCTGAGCTTAGCTGGGACTGGCCTGACAAAGCATGAAATCCTTTTCTGTTGTAACAGGAGAACTCAGGAAAGCTTGGAAGTGACTCAGTACAAAGTTAAAATGAATGTTTAAAAAGCAAAACCATCCTGTGATTTCAAAAGTAAATAAAATTTTGTACCTTCTGATAGAATTCTTTTGGAGCTGGAGACATGCTGGTTGCTTTTGTCAAGCACAGCGCCACTCCGAGGAGGTGTTTCGAGGACTTCTGATGACTTTGAGGCACCTGTGTCCCGGGATTTCTCTGTCGGTCACACTACCCTTTGCTGGGTGCTGGATCTAAAAAGGGGAGCAGTTAACTGAATGCATTTGAAATAAAAGGCTGTACTAAGTATCACGGGTGTTTAAGGGGATAATTGGAGAGTTGGATTTTTTTCCTGTAGACTAATCAGTAACCATTATTTTGATACATGCAAAGACTACAGATAACCTACCAAATAGCACTTAGCTTTCAACCGAATGCTCCCAGCAGGAAGTGCAGCAGCTATTTGGAAGTTTACTGTCTCAAAGGTTGAGTACTGAAGGGACACACTTCATTTACTAGGGTGTTTGCAGTAGGAAGGTGACCTAATTAGAGCAAATGGTAACTTCAGGAACTTTCTGATTACAGAGTCAGTGCCTCAGATTACTTTATTCCCTTTATTAGATCAGATTAGTTGTGACTTGTTAGTTACCAGAATTAGAGAAACACAAAAGTTATACCCAAACGTAGGTTTACATATCACCCTTCCATTTCCCTTTCAAGAAAAAAATTTTTAACATTGTTCTTAGTTGACGAAGTATCTCTTTTGCCTGTGCCCATCTTACAATATTCTCCTCCACTAGATGGGTCACACTTTATAAGCCTTTTAAGAGCTTCCTTTCAGTTTTACTTCATTGTTCTGGTTATAGCGAGTGCTCCGTCCAGTAAGTTGTCATTTCAGAGTTCAGTAAATGACTCCTTTCACGTGCTAGGCTGCATGTGATATTTCTATTTCCAGTATTCCATTAAAGGCCACTTTGTTTTTCTAATGGTTCTACATTTCTAGAATACACAGAGTGATTTCCCTTCACATGTTTTAAAATAACATAAAAATCCTGGACTTTCTCACCAGCCCACGCAGTATTCTGTGACTTTTCTCTTTCCTCCTTGAACATTTCCTTTGTTTCCTGCTGTTGAGTGTTTTATCAATCTAATACCAATTTCCCTCTCAGTTTATGGCTCTCATACACTGGCTGTTAACCTTTGATATGGAACTCTGTCAAGTGTTTTCTGAATTCCAAGATCACTGCTACTCCTTTTATTAGACTTGTTGGTATTATCCTCAGAGGGATTTGCTACGTGTTATGTGAGAATGACTTGCTGTTCCTGAAAGCATGTTGGCTATGCCTAATCAAATTGTGTTCAGCAAGTTATCAAATAAGGGCCCTTAGTTTTCAGTGATTACACGGTATTGAATTATAAGCCTGCAGTGAAATCCTGGGGAGATGGTGGAAATTAATAAAAAACATTACCACCCAAGAGCAGAACGAACATAAGGTTTTAAGATTCATGAATTGTATCATTTCTCACTGCCCTTCAACACATGCTAAGATTACTAGATCCTAATAAATAATATTCTCTGCACAACAAGGCCAGTAGGGCAAAAAATTACTGAATAATCTCTGTATAAATCCTAATGTTGTTGTCATTCTCATCACATCAAAATCAGAACAGCTTACATTCTTGACTTATGACTCTGTCCCAGTCCCTGTACTAAGAATTTTATATATATTACATCATTTGCTTACTTCAACAGATACTTTTTGAGCTCCTACTATGTACCAGGTACTATGATAGGTACTGGGGACATTATACTCACTACCCTCAGAAATTTATAATTTAATGGGGTCTTCCAGCAAGAAAATCAGAAGCCCCACTAGAACATGATACTATTGGGGTATATTAGGAACAGGGACCGATTTTTCTACCAGGTTCATTTTCCTTTAGCAGATTACATTTACGTGGAAATGCAGGTTCATGCAGTATGGATAAAACACAATTAAGCTTGAACATCACCTAGACCCAATGGGGAAAAACAGGTGGGGAGATTGGTAGGAAAAGAGGGCTGGATGCCAGGTGAGATTTAGCCCCAGCCAAAGGCTGAAAGGGGTAGAACTGTGAAGACAGCTGAGGCTCTTCTTGCCTGGCCAGAAGGTAAAGAGTGTCTGCATTGGCAGGGTCCACTGGGAGAGAGCAGCAGCTCTGACCAGGAGTGGACCCTGTTGCCTTTGGCCATTCTGGGAACATGGTCATCATGCTGTCTCTGGATGGACTCTGGACCTTTATCCAAATGACAGGTACATTGGGGGTTGTCAGGTATTTTCAGGCCTGGGCTCATAAAACAAACATAAAACTAATATTTTCCAGACATATAGGTAATAAAAGCCAAATGCCTCTTGCATATCACACGTGGCATTGGTGCCTAAGTTCAAAGTGCTGTGTTATCAAGGTGCATCAGCCAGTTATATAGAAAAAGCTGTCACAGTTTAGGAGTCAGTCTGGTGAACAAAGAAAGAATCATTCTTGAGTGCTTGCCAGGAGGGGGCAGGTGCCGGTGGGGAAGGGATTGTCTCAGGAGCTCCTGCTGAAGCTTACTTACTGTAGCATACAGGTGCTATGAAAGCACCTAGGAGGGCAACCTAACCTAGTTTCAGGGAACCAGAGAGACCTTTTCAGAGGAGATGATATCCAAGACCTGAACAATAAATTGGGATGGGGAGTAGGGGAAGGAAAAGAGAGGAAATGACTGTTTGGACAGGCACAGCAAAATCTGCTCTAAAAATTGAAAGCATTTCCATTTGACTGGAAGGTGTAAGAGAAGGGGGCCTGTTAGGAGACGGTTACATCTGCATTTTCCTTGTGTTGACATTTGCACTAATGGTGCAGAAGCGGTGGTGGGTAAAACTGCTGGCACTTTAGCATGAAGCAATGCAGTGGCTCCAAACTGTAGTCATTTTGTTCTTCATTGCCACAAAGCACCTACAGTTTTAAAAAATGCAGTTTCACTTGTTGAAGCAGTAATATTATTTTTGTTAAATCTCCACCCTTGAGTACACCTTTTTATAGGCAGGATGAAATGGGAAATATGTACATACCAAAATATGATATTTATCTCTAAGAAAAGCACTTGTGTAGTTGTTGACTCACAAGCTCAACTAACCACTTTCATAGAGTACCATTTTTACCTAAAAGAATGACATAGAGTTATTCAGCAACATTTTCTAAAGGAAAACTACACAAAACTTAGGTTACCATTGTTAAAATTCAAGCTTTCAAGCAAAAATTAGGATTTTGGAAAACTTGGATGTGCTACCAAGACTTGACAATCCCAATACTTTAGACTTTTCTGATGAGCTTGGTGGTGAAATTAATAAATGTAATTTTTTGATTAAGTATAATGAAATGTGTCAACATTTGGAACATCTCCATAACTCTGTGAACTAATATTTCCCAAAGGACCAATGCATAATGTTCCTGAATCATACGTATTTAAAAGATCCATTCAAAGTATAAATTAGACCAATGGATTTTCATGTAACAGAGTAAGAAAAGCTTATTGATACAGTTTCAGATTTCACATTGCAACTAACCTTGTTTAGTGTAGTGTCACAAAAGTATCTGCAAAATTATCTCAATAGCTTATTACAATATTCCTCTTTTTTCCAGCTGCATATCTATGTAAGGCTGTATTTTCTTCATATACTTCAGCCAAATTATCGCATCACAACAGATTGAGTGCAGAAGCAGATATGAAAACCCAGCTAGACGTTAAAGAGAGTTGCAAAAATGTAAAAGTGTCACCCAGAATAATGGCAGGATTTGGAGTGCCAGGCAGACAGACAGCTCCTGAGGTCAGAGTGCTCAGTTTGGAGCCCCGCAGTCAGCTGAGAGCGCTAGGACTCAGCTGTTTCTTTCTGACCTGTGGCTGAACATCTTCCGAGTTTTCCCTCCACGTAAATGAAAAGTGAACCCCTGTCTCTCTAAATAACTGAAAATAACTGTTGATTGTTTTGCTGCTGCTTTTGGTGGTAGGTATTTATTGCTCATGTCCTTGGTCTTAAGTAACTACCAAGAGTGTTTGGGTGCAGCTCACACTTTCTGACTGTACTGTGTATGCAACATTTATAAGCTACTCTGAAGCTGATTTAGCCCACTTGTGATTCTTTATCCTGCTGCACAGCCAACCGAGAAGCCACCATAGGGTAGATAAAACCTCAGGTCTTTGGGTATTTGCTCCCTCACCTCTGTCAAGCACTTTGATCGCTGGAAACGGAGAAGGCAGCTCCCAGTCCTGAAGCAGCTCACGCAGTCACCACGAGTGCTGCCAGCCGCACAGTGGCTAACTGGCTGGCTCTGGTCATCATAAACATCATCGTGGGGTCTTGGGATGATTGTTCTTTCCTGGCTGGTAGGCAGACCTCTGAGTTGAGATGTCACAGCGTCATTGTGGCCTGTCACCTCCTGTGAAGACTGCTCTAGTGTTGCCACTTCTCCCCTCTCCCACTATATTCAGGCTGAGTTAAATGCTTGTGAGGTATTTATGTACCTCTCAGGAAGTATCTTGTGTTTGGTAGCGTATGTATTTTCAGATACGTTTTTCAAGTTTCTTAGGATAGAGAACATGAGTTTTATTGATGTCTGTCTCTCCAGCACTAATCATAGCGTTTGGCATTGAGTGAGAAATATCTGTGTTTTGGGTGGATAGATGGGTGAATATAAATAAGATGAAGTTTAGACTTAGATCAAAGTTTTAGAGAAATTGTGTTACAAAGATAACACATGTTTAATACTTTTATATTTGTTATTCCCAGAGGGTAAGGTTGCCAGAGGGCTGAATTCCAAGTCAAGGGTAGGGTGGGGATACTAATAAAAAGGCTATTTAATTTTTTTTAATTGTAGATCTAGCTAAGTCATTTTTTTTCCTTTTTTTAAGAGTAAAATACATGTGACCAAAACTCAAAATCCATACAAATGCATACACATTGGCTTTCCCCCAGGAATAGAAGTGTAATTTTGTGGAACAAAGACCCACAGTCAGATAGCTGACTGGGACCTTCATTTAGTCAGCAGCAATGTATCAAGAACATGTTATGTGCTAGGAATAGTCCTGGTGGCTGCTGTTTCGGGCAGAAGGAATTAGGGAACTAGTTATGGTAGATTTTACCAAAGAAAAGCAAGGTAGTGAAAATAGCTGGGGGAAAAACAGGAAGACACACCCAGTTTTCCTAGGACATCAGTGTGTGTCCAAAGCCGTCTTGGGGGCGTGTGTCTGAAGTCCACCAAACAGTCCATCCTCTCACTTTGTTAGGTCCTGAGCATAACTGATTTTTCACATTCTACCCTATATTGCTTTGTGTTTCATAGGTACTACTGTGCTACATTTTATCATTTAAAAAAGTCTCACTCTTTGCCTGAAACTCTCCAGCCAGGGCCGACTCTCAGTAGATCCCCGAGCCTTAGCCTCTCCTCCTTAAAAATCCCTGACCCAGATCCCATTTGTCTCACTCATCCCATCTCTTCTCTTCCCTGCACCACCCCCCTCCCCAGGGAGAGGCTCTGTGCCTGGGACCCTGACCCCAGCGCAGGCCTGGCGGAGCTCCTGCAGAGGAGTGGAAGACACAGTGTGAGATGAGGAAGGGGTGATGAGTGGTAAGCTTCCTGAGGACACCTGAAGCTCCCTGATGCTGTCATACTGTTCTGCTTTGGGGCAAGGGGAGGTCTGACTTTGAGATGTTTGGTCATAGCCCCACAGGTGACAG
>CAUYRT010047793.1:0-33629 GCA_963574885.1 Lepilemur ruficaudatus
CCCTGGGAGGTCACCATATTGGTGCAAAACTTAGTGCAGACACTCAATTGGCACAGCCTGTGCTATAGCTCAGATCTCCTGGGCTCAAGCAATCTTCCCATCTGAGCCTCCCCAGTAGCTGGGACTACAGGTGCACACCACTGTTCCCAGCAACAATCTTATCTCTCAAAGAAGTATGAGGAATTTTAATTATTCTCTCCTACTTTTTCTATAATTTTGTGTAAAATTCTGTCCAGACTTTGTAGTTACTTTCACATTACCTTGCATGCATGGAACTCTCATAATATTTAACCAATATTAAAATTATGTTCTCTCTTCTTTAACATTTCTACAAAGAGGTCTTTTGTTAGTAGGTCTGTTTTATTTCTCTCAGAGAAGAGATTTAGCTACGATGCAGATTCTTCTTTGTAGATCCAGTGTGTCACCCAAGATTATGCATTTCTGATAAGCACCTAGGTGATTTTGATGATGATGTTCCAAGATGACACTTTTGAGTGACTAAGTGCAAACAGAAAAAAATATGTTTTAGATTTCTAAAACTAAACTAAATTTACCTTTTGAAACCTGAAATTCCATCTGCAGTCAGAATTTAAAATTCACTGTCTTTTGGGTAACTACTGACAGCATAGCTCTCTTTCTCTTCCTTTTTCCTGAGTTGGCCTTAATTCTGAGGTGCAGGGAAACGTACATGTGGCTCTGGTCCCATTTGTGCACCTTTTCTCCATGTCCTGATGGCATCTGCCGAGGTTTGCTTTCCATCCAGTGTGTTCTCATCAGCTTGGGCTTCTGCTTCCGAGTCTGTGACCTTCACAGCATGGACAATTGCTAGGTCCATCCCATCCAAGTCCTCCCTATCTCAGGCTCAGAACCTTTGTTTCATCTTGGCTTTCTCAGGACTCCTGAACCTTATGAAACCCCTAGCTGTTTACCCTCCATGATCCTAAAGTCTCTACATTTAGGAGGTGTCTCTTAGAATCAACAAACTAGTCCTGCATGGCTAGAACTGCATGGCTTCTCCAAAACCCTTACAGTTTCCTAGACCATGATGGAGGTGAGGGGGGCTATAAGGCAAAGCTTGGCTGCTCCCCAATCCCTCTAAGCCCATCTATGGTTTCTGCCACCCCTCCCCTGAGACTCACTTAGGATACACTCATGACTGTGGTCCTTTCAGATAAATTCACTCACCATTATGGTCTCTGTCTTTATTTAAAATTTTGATGTTTCATTCATCATGAATTCTTTTTGCATTAATTTTGACTTTTTAACATTGCCTTGATTACTGAATTTTTTGGTGCACCTTTAAATTTTGCATCTAAGATGAGTGCCTTGCTTGCCTCCCTCTGGAGTCTGCCATCTCTCCTCTACACATTTTCTCCCTCCTTTATAAAACCAATAAGCTAGAACCTCATTTGTGTGCAGAACTAGCACTTACATTATTATTCGTCATCATCACCTACACTTACTTGTGGATGATCTTACCACTCCACTTCCTTTGCAGCTTGGCTTTTGGACTCTCAAGACCCTTTTCCTCTTTCAGTAAACGAACTAAAAAGTTGTCTGTGAATTAAATGTATTGACTTTTATAACTATTGTTTCTGTAGTAAGTTATGAAAAAAATGTACCTGGCAACTCAATTGACTTTACTGATGGATTGATGGATTGATGACCAGGGGCATTTACTCTCGCCCCAAGGGAAGAGCACATATAAAGCAATGACTTTTGCCCAGTGAATAAAACAGGTTAACATTTTAAAACATTATTCTACTATGGTTATAATAATAACTAAGACAAGACTAGACTAATTAGAAAACTGAATAGTTAGCCAGTATCTAGCTGTCACAATGGAGACAAACAGATCATAAAATAGCTTTTTAAAAAGACAAAAGAATAACAGGGAAGGATTCACTTGACTATAAGCTCCTCCAAAGGCTGGGGTTGGGTTTCAAACATTTCAGCAGGTAGAAGAGAATTAACAAGTATCTAGTAAATAAGTATAGGATCATAGTTCACATTTTAATGATTCCATTGTTTATTAACTGCTTACTATATTTCTTGGCATCTCAAAGAAATTGACCAGGTTAAAAAAAAATCAATCATGAGAATATGTTTTCTCCGAGTATTTGTTGTGTGCAAAGGCCACTGGTTATTTAAAAATACAGAATTTTAAGATTTCAAAAATGAGCCATTTCAATTCAGGTCTCCTTTCAATATCAAAGTTGAAGTAGAACGGATGTGGGAGGGAAAGGAGCAAAAAGACAAATAGAGAAAATAAACCTTCTGAATTGATTTAGAAAAGAGATAATAAGCTGGACAGAGAGCATAAAAATCCTGCTGTATATCGAATAACTTGCTGTCAGTTCCAGAGGAAGAATGAGCCACGTGCAGCCAGCGACAGGTGTGCAGGAGGCCGGACAGTTCTCTGGGAGATAGCAGGTTAAGGAAATGACCGTGTTTGAGGCCAAATGACAACTAACCTCTTGCTCATTGAAAGAAATCAGCATGAAGGAGGATTGGAGAGTGTCCCGAATTCCGCTCTATGTTCTTCAAATAGCTGCTGGCTTATTGTTATGAGAGCCCTGAGACTTACTTTCAATGACCATTTATCCAGACAGTTGAATTTTTTAATGAAATAACATTACTCCTTTGGGAGAAGGACTTGAGGACAGGGAGGAGTCAGGGCTACAAGCAACTCCCACTATGAGCGGTGTTCCCTGAGAGCCGGCTGGCATGCCGTGCAAAAATGGAGCTCTTATGCTTACCTCGCCATGCATGGCTGCGAGATCGGGGTTTCTCTAAGGTATTTTCTTTTTGAGTCTACACCCCGTACCCCTTACCTTCATCTAAACAAATATAAAATAGCTTGACACTGGAAAACTAGCATAATAATGACTATGATAATTAGGACTCTGTCTTGCCAATAAATTTTAATAGTATTTTACAGTCTTTCTTAATAAAAAATAATAATGCGCAATGTTTATTTTCCGTGACAGCCTTCAGATATGATTAGTCTTGTTTTTGTATTTTAGGTGAAAATTTTCACATTTTTCATTTAAATGCTATTTACTTTGAATCACATAATAAATGACTCAGAGCACCTTCTCCATCTCCGCCATCGTCATCATTTCCTTCACATGATGAATGAATCCAGAATCAGACAGTAGATGGTGCTGTTATTTCAAAGACCATACAGTACCTGAGACTTCCAGATTCTCTCAAGACTGCAGGAAACAAGGGAGAGAAAAGTGGAAACTTGCCTGATACAGTTTTCTGGTTTACAAAGGTTAGGGAGTGGGAAATTATTTTTTGTAGTGACCTATTCTGTCCTTTTGGGGGTAAAATAACAATCAAAGCTTTCCGTGGTAATTAATGAATTCCTGCTCCCTAGAAAAGAAAAAAAAACATACCCACATTTAATTTTCTCCTTGAAGCAGCAACAGTCACAGATGCTGTTGCTCATACAGACTGCCATTACAAACAGAAAGCAATTCGCAAGTGCTCAGCAATGCAGAAGATATTAAAATGTAAAACACATGAATGTGAAGTTTCCTTAAAACTACTGAAAAAAAAGCTTTTTCTAATATAAAGCAATTTATATGTAAAACATCTGTAATCACAAAAGCACCTTAAATACAATATTCAAATGCAAGCAATAAAAGCCCCCATATCTGACAATGATAAATCAACATATTAAAGGCTTGAGTCTCCTGGCAGCAGATGCTCTTTGAAAGGGAATTGGTAACAGATGTATACCATAGAGGGGGTTCAAACAGTGGTGACACAGGAAAGGGGCTGCGTGGAGCCAAAGCTACAGTTGAATCATGGAACCCGCAGCTAAAGCACAATCGCTGCCGAGGTTCCTAAAGCGCAACACTACAAGTTGTCTCTTTAAAACCCCATTACTCAAACTTAATGGCCATTGATGGAAAAGCTCTTTACCTGCCTCAGTGGCAAAGACTTAGGTTGTTCTCATTTTTCACGCCCAAAGAAAACATATGGTGATGGGCTGTGTTGAGAACAAACCCAATTCTCTACCTAAATTTGCAACCCCGAACATCTAAGTGTAAAGAAAAATTCAAACTGAATGACCAGCGATACTGTGAAAGTGATGGCAAACCCTGATATTGGAAACATCTGGGTAATTAATTAGGTCATTTTTAATCTGTACGGTTTTTGCAGTAGAGGACCAGTTGTTTTATACATTCATTTCTAAAAAATATCAAACAATGTTTTAAATATTTTTTATTTAAAAAAAAATTCCTTCAGCTCCTAACAGAATAGTTTTGATTTGGAAAGTGGCTTTTAATTGTCGATTTAGTGTTCTTATTACTTCGGCATTGCTAATGTCTATTACCTACCTGCCTGGCAATATTGACTACTGGGGGAGGGGATGGGATCTTTGCCTCACTCATTGCTAGGTTCATGGCTGAGGTCCCTATAACAAAAGACAACTTAACAGGAGAAAAGCATAGATATTTATTTAAGATAAGTTGTACATGACACTAGAGCCTACAGAAAGGACGACCCAAAGAAACAGGAGAACCTGTGTATTTTTATGCTTAGGTTTAATGAAGAGTGGACAGCTCCGGGGAAGCACGATTAGAAAGGGGAGTGTAATCTAATGGTAATCAGCCAGGGCACACTCAGCAAGGGCCTGTTTGTTCAGATTCTTCTCTGTGTCCTGGTATCTTCAGAGATGAGGACGTTCCTTTCCTCTAGGTATGGGAAGGGCACCTCTTAAGTGAGGATCGTCTGACCTGCTTCAAGTGAAGGTCAGAAAATTCTTCCTCTGCTATGTTTTATGACCTGCTTCAAAGGAGAAGAGTGAGAGTGACCTTACGGCTTCTGAGGTTTTCTCAAATGTCAAGGTACCATATTTTGGAGTACTGTGTCTTGAACTCCATTACTATTATATAATTACACCAGTAATGTAAAAATAAGTATTACGCAATTTTTAGTAGCTTCTTTGAAAAGACTTGCTAACACTGCTTTTATTTCATAGGAAAATACTTTTTGTTCCTGTTATCATCTGTATGCGGCAGCTTTAAAGCATAGCCTCAAATTTGGGGGCATTCCAAGGTGATGTCTCCTTCCTTTGAATCTGGGTGACTGTTTGATCAATAGAATGCAGAGGAAATGATGCTGCATGACTTTGATTTCTGAGATGAGGTCAGAAGAAGTCTTGAAACTTTGACCTTGATCTCTCAGAATTCACTCTCCACCGGCTCCCTCTGGATAGGCTCTTCCTCAGAACCCATGCGTCGCGTTCTGAGAAGCCCAAGCTGCCTGAAGAAGTCTTGTCTTGATTAGGGGCACTGGTGCACAGTCCCAGCTGATGCCAGCCTTCCAGTTATCCTTGCCTGGGTGCCAGAATGAGTGAAAAACCTCCAAATTATTCCAGTTCCCAAATGTTGTCATCCTGGCTATTTAAATCATTCCAGCTGAGCCTCCATTGTGCCCTTTTTGAATATGTGACCCACAGAATCACTGAACATAAGGGTGGGTTGGGTTCATTAATCGGCACTAGACAACTAGAGCACTGTAGCTGGGTTATAAATAGCCACAGCATTGTTACTCATAAATTGTAAAGATATTCTGGTGAGTGTGTTTAGTTTTAGGTACTTTCAATTTTCTAAATGTCTCCTAACTTGTTTTCTGGCATTGACTCTCCTCTCTTTCCCACCAGTTGAGTTGCATAACTGACATATATCCCCAACACTTTCCTCTGCATTTACCCCCCACTAAATACTATTGTGTCTTCCCTTTGTCTTCCGTCCACACTTTTCAGATGGATATGTACTGACCTGCACTCTCTGCCATGTATATATATGCATTTATTTCCAACTAGTTCTACAAATTGTTTACTAGCCCTTGTTAATTTCAAGAGAAAAAAAAAAAAAAGAACAAGAAGGACCTCTGGGGTAATTTTCAAATTACATATCCATTCTGCAAAGTCCACTTCAAACTTAAGGATCTCCTGGAGAATCACAGGTTCAGTGTTCCGGTGTTATTGATGGGTTTATGGCCTATTTTGAAAATATAGTGAAGGACATAAGGTTTGATTAAGAATCTCTAAATGTTCATGTCCTACATATAATTTCTCAATACCTTTACTTTTCCTATTCTCACTATGCAGGATACTGTCTTCTGGTGTTTCCTCTTACTTTACCTGAATCAAATTCTTTTCCTGTCAAGTAGCTTTTACATTCTTTCTCCCAAGGAGGTCTTCCTAGGATTTAGAGAAGATAATGTTCCCAGATATCACATACTGATGACTCACTAAATACTAGACCTTTTGCTTCCTTCTTTGAATAAATTATATCATATAATACTCCATTTACCAAATGCTTTCTAAACCAGTCGTTTGGCAATTGCCATATCTCATTCTTCTCTATTTATCCTTTTTAATATTATGACCATTCAAGGTCAAGGATTGTTTTGTTTGTTTGTTTTTTGACACATAGTCTCACTTTGTCACCCAGGTTGGAATGCAGTAGCAAGATCATAGCTCAGTGTAAACTCAAATGCCTGGGCTCACATAATCCTCCCACCTCAGCCTCCTGATTAGGTAGCTAGGTCTACAGGTAGGGGCCAGCACACCTGGCTAATTTTTTAATTTTTTTGTGGAGACAAGGTTTCACTATGTTGCCCAGGCTGGTCTTGAACCCCTGGCCTCAAGCGATCCTCCCACTATGACCTCCCAAAGTGCTGGGATTACAGGCATGAGCCACAGTGCTCGGCTGAAAGATTTTGTTTTTCTTATTTTCTTTAGTGTTCCTAGGTATTTATACAATAAAATTAACATAATAAGTGGTCAATAACAATTTGTAAGGAATGATCCCGCTAAAAAAATTACTCACTGTTCGTACATAGTCTATTAGAATTTTGAGATATCTTCAAATATTGACTCTTTTCATTATATCAATCAGGTACTTAAATGGTGTAATAGGATTTAATTTTGTTAGTAATTTTATAATTCCATTCCCAAACACAATTTATTCTCAGGTGGTTGCTCTCACATGACAAATTAGATATACATTTTTAGAATTGAAGATAAGAACATTATACCTTTCTTAATTTCTGCTGAAGTGAATGAATTTCTACAGTACTTTGTTGCTTCAACCTAATTACCCCTATGTCATGTCAGTATTAATGATATATACTTTAAAGACAGAATCATCTCTTCCTTATTACATTTCCAAAAATGTCTAATAAAACATACATATTCATGATGCCTTTCAGAAATATTTAAAGAAGTTTACTAAGAAATCATAAATTTTCTATAGTTAGCAAAATTTTCACCCAATTTTTATGTTCAAAGTGCATTAAAACTTGATAGTCATTAATTTCAGAAAACAGTGTGAGTGTCTTTCAAACAGCAGTACACTGTTTTAATATGTTTAATTCCTTCACTCTTTCTCATCTAATTCTTTAAAAACTTAATGCCACAATACACATAAAAATATGTTTTCCATATTTCTATGTTACCAGTTCAATGAAGTATTGCTCTATGCCATTAGGACATTCCCCTAAGTTCCATGGGAGACAACAGACAAAGACCTTTTTGGCTACAGATGTGTTTAGGAAGCTTTTTTGGAAATTTTAATTTTGTGTCAGGTACACAAGATAAAATGCACTGGACAATCAAGGGGATGATTTTATTCGTGCTAAGGGAAAACATTCATTAATGAGGAACATCTTTAAAAAAAAAGGCAGGTGATTTGGGGTTTCATACAGGCAGATCAATAAGAGAGTCATCTGAGAGTCTTAAAGGAATATTGAGGAAAAATGGAGATGGGTCTTTTCTGAGTCATTGAGAAGGTGGAGCTGGGTTTTATCCAGAAATAGGCAAAGACAGGGTGTTTGTGTCCTTGCTGTTAGTCATTAATTCGGTAACAAAAAGGTGGGAACACAGAGCTCACACAAAGTTCAACATTATCACAGGGTATAGGGATGGGAGAATGCTAGGAGAAGTTAATGTACACAACGAGGAAGGAAGTCTGAGTAAAAGGCAGAAGATCTGACCCTGAGTATAGAGCCATAATGACAAATATGACGTCTTGAGGAAGAAGTGGTTTTAATTGTATAAATTAGAAACTGTGGAGAATGTGTTTCTGATATTCTTAGCTTCATTTTCTCCACCCTCAATCCCTTAACTCCCAATTGGGGATATGGGGTTGTGCTTCCCTTAGAACATGAAAGGCCCCTGAAATTAAAAAAATGAAATGAAGCAATGAAACAATCAAGAGGAGAAATGACATAGGAGAGTTCTGAAAATATCCTTTGAATATGAGTGTGTTGAAAATTGTTACTCAACTTTCCATAAACAAGATTAAAACTACAAAGACAAATGGAAACATGATTCTGGTCTTAAAGTACTAATAAAGGTTTTAACATAATTTCCAGAAAACATAATCCATACAGTGATTATTCCCCAAGCTCTCTTTTAACATAGCAATGAAGTAAGACATCACACAGAGCTCTACTTAATGCCAGCTAACCCTTGCATTACTTACAGCTAAATGCTAATTAGCAAGGCCTCCAGACTACCAATAAACAGAATCCGTTTCACAAAATCGGTGAGTTTTGGTTGGTCCTTGTGGAAAGCAAATGGGCAATGGAACTTAACTTTGAGTACTTGCCCTGTCCCACTGTGACCAGTATTCTCTGTTAAAGGGCCAAATGGTGATTTATGTAAGAAGACCAGCTATGGATAAGTATGACAGAGTAATTGCCTGCCATTGTGTAATTGTGCAAAACATTGGGTGAGTGTATATAAGACCATCTAATAGATGTTTTTTGCTATTAATATACATGCATTTCTAACCCAGCTGATTATTCTTCCCCTTTCAGAAATACTTCCTTTATTAATTATAACTTTCTCACTGTTTCTCTCTCTCCCTTTCTCTCTTTCTCTCTTGCACACACACATGCACACACACACACACACGTGTCTAAAAGACACAATTTAACTGAATGTCTCAAAGACATTTACAAAGGCCAACTTATTCTTTATAGCCTTATCTTCACGTCTAACTTACTATAGGTGAGGAAACTTAATTACAAACTAATGAAATGCCTTGTTCAAGATAACTTGGTGACACATCTAAAACCAGAACCCAGAGTTATAAAATACCACTGCTAAGTAAAAGGATAAACTATAACATATTAAATGAATGTTTGACAGAAGGAAGCAAGTAAGTGATAAATAGGGCATTTCTATCCATGGAGCTAAAATTTAGGGGACAGAATCATCTATTTACTAATTTTAACTCCCCAATGATGAGCGGAAAAGGATGGCCAGTGAGGAATTTTTAGTTGTGTGATATCAATTTAGTATTTAATAATGAAAATATGGTCTATATTTCTGTGGTTTATGTGAAACATAAATACAGCAGAGTTAGTTCCACTGAAACATAAGATAGATTGAATTGTCATGGCAAAATAGAACTTCACTGTGTCAGGGTATACTCTACCTTATCATATATTTAGTACCATTTCAAACTTCAACTCAGTTCTGAAATGTAGAAAACAACCTTCTTTTAAAGATATAATTTAGGTCATATAATCAGGAAATTTTATGATTACTCTCAAATATATTAAGAGTATAAAAATACAGAAATGTTTTATTGTAGACATATACAATAAGGCCTTTAAGTTTACATCTCTGAAACTTCCACACCAATGTCTCAAAATTAACATAATTGAAAAAAATAACTTATGATGAACTGTTAATTGTGGTAATATGAAGTTCCAGATGGAGATTAAATACAGACATTTTTAAAGTGCTTTTAAAATCACAACTGTTCCACTGGCCACTAATTCCTACCATGAATCTTTGTTATCTTAATAAGAGGCCATGTCTTCACTCTCCAAAATGTATTCGGGGAACATAAGTATTTTGAAGTTTACTAAATTTCATTCAACACAGTATGTACTGTAACAGGGTCCAAAATGTGTGAATGTGAAATAGAGAGATACTAGGTCTTGGAAGTTGAAACTATAATTAAAGAATGATGAGAAGGGCTAAGGCAATAACATCATATGAGAAAACAATATAAAAGATGGTGAGATGGGGAGGTAGATGAAATATTTAAGGGATGATATTATAGCTGAAGAACATGATCACTAAAATTAGGTAGGTGGGAAGGCTTCTGGTGACCTGATAAGGGAGAGCCCTAAATGCCAGGTGAATAGTTTGAATATCACTCTCTATGTAATAGAAGACAGTGCGGGCATTTGACGAAGGAAATTGTCAACTTCACTCTTTGTTTAAGAAGGGAAATGTGATGGATATATGAATCATAGATTCGAAAGTGTTACGTTTGTTCCAGGTGGGAACTCAAAAAGTATATATAGGAGGGAATGTGTTTAATAGAAAACTAAGGTTTGTAAAATAATAGCCGCAGGAGTCTGGAGAGTCCCAGGACATTGTAAATCTAACAAACAGCTGCAGCCAGCATTCCTATCCCCTCTGATAAGGATGAGGCTACCCCCGCTCCCTTTTCTCTATAGGATAAGACTACTCAGGGGTCCCAGAAATTGGCTGTTTAAAAAAATTTTTGTTGCCGCTGCTGTTCTGGCCCAGGTACTCACTCCCCTCCGGAGAAACCCTCTGTAAAATCCAAGGCTTTCCCCTCCCTCAGGGTGAATGGTCTTTGGCCTCCACCCATCTGCACCCAGATGCTCAAAATAAATAGCATTTTGCTACACATGAGGCTTCATGTGTCTCTCTCGGCTTCCAATCTAACAGAAAGCAAGAGATTGGAAATAAATACAGCAATTAGGAAAGTATTATAATAGGGCACACAGTTCAGGACCACTGGTTCAGCAGGTTTGGGAATAGAGATTATAAAAATAAGACTTAGGGAAAAGATACAAGTGACAGGGTTTGGGAAGTGTATTAGAGAGAAAAGCTGATGGTGGTTCAAAACTTAGTACAGGGAGAGACACAGCCTTGGACAACGAGGTAACAAGGTTGCTTCTGGGCTGAGAATAGAGTTAGCAGAATGTTACACTGAGATATTTAAAAACTAGCTAGGAATCAAGGCTTGAAGTCGTGGACTTGGGAGTCATGAACTCAAAGGTGAAAGTGGAAACTCTGAAGTTAGATGATACTTTCAAAGGCAAAGGGTTAAGCAAAAATAGAGAAAGTTGGTATTTGAATAGTGGGTGAACCTAGCATTTAAGAAGCAATTAGACAAAAAGGAAGCAACAAAGGCATTTAGGAAAGAATATTCTTAAAAGTATGAAAAAATTAGACCATATAGGTATTAAGAAAAGAAAGGGTAGAGAGTGGTCTACTATAATTTTATAAATTAAAGCCATGAATGTATCAATCAGAAGGCCACCAGTTATTTCTGAGAGAGTATTACCAGCTGAGTTTCCAGACTGTGGTGTGCTGGGTACATCGAGAAACAACGGTGAGATAGACACTCCTGTTTTGAGTTACTCAGCAGTAAAGGGCAAGGTAATTTGAAAGTGAAGTAGATTCAGGGAAAAGAATAATTTAAAAGCATAGGGAAGTCAGATTCCAAAAGGTTTTGTGTCTTAGGCCAAGTGGTAAAGAATTTATGGATGATAAAATGCAGAAAAGTGAAGAAGGAAACTTTGTAACAAGAGCATTAAAACACACAGGCATAAGGAATTGGAGGAAAACACAGTTGAAAAGGGTTAGAACAGGGTATTAAAGAGAAGAGGAGGCAAAACGGCATGTTAAAAAATATATAAATAAAAATAAACACATAAAAATAATAAATACAGGAACATTTACAAAACAAGTAGAGTGTGGTTGAAGGAATTCATGTTAAGTGTTTATGTTAATGTTATTTGAGGAAAACAACAGTAATAGCAATTAGATTGGGAGACAAAGATGCATGAGAGATATTTGGAAGAATGGATTGTGCCTTAATTTGAGATAAATACTAGAATTGGGTAACAGTAGGGCTGCCCAGTAAAGGCCACTTACTGTTTGAATCTTAGTCATTCTGCAACTTTCTCCTTACTGCAAACAGACAGCAGGAAGAGAGAAAACAATGAAGGTCACGAAACAATCACATTTGAAAGATTAATCAATCTAGGTGCAAATTGGTGATATAAATACTCATCAATTTTAGATCACAGTCTCAATCAATATCTGGATTGTAAGTAGAATCATAATAAATAAAAACCACAGTAAGCCCATTCCATATGATACTAGGTTGTGCAATGAATTTTTGCTTTCTGTTACATTGTTGGACTGCTTAAAATAATGTCATTGAATTGGACAATTCTTGGACATTCAGTTGTGAAAGGTATGGGTTCTTCCTCTAGTTTTATATATCGTCACCTGTTCTAAGGTTTTTAAGAAATAATTTTTCTGTTAAATTGAAAATAACTAAGATCTGATACTACAGGTATAAACACTGGGTCAAAGTTGAAATACATAGTTTTATATCTGGGTTTGGATTCCTGTGTACAAAGGAGAAAAAAGCCGAGTGGTGAAGAACACAGATCTGGAGTTCAGTCTACATGGGTTGTGGTTCCAGCTTTACCGCTTCTTAGTTGTGTGCCTGTGGGCAAATTACTGAAACACTCTCAGTTTTCTCATCTGTAAAACTGGAATAGTAAAAGTATCAAACTCATCAGAGGTAGTAATCATTAAATAAAAACTCCATTTAATGAGAAATTCATAGCTCATAGTAAGCACTGAGTAAGCATTGACTATTATTAATACTATTACCATTTATGATGTGGGAATTATATTTTTAGCATCATACTTTTAACCTTAACAATTCTTTTGAGACCTGTTATCTTCCACTCCTTTAATTGTTTATCTCTCATTTAAAAAATGACACCAGAATATAAGTTTCACAAGGAAAGGAATTTTTGTTCAGCTGTGTTCAATGCTCTGAAATCAGGAGTTAAAATGGTACCAAGCATATCATAGCATCTTTATAAATATTTTTGAATAAATTCATACCATTTTAGTGCTTTATAACAAAAGATGGTAATACCTTGGATCAACATGCTTCTCTCTTCTTTTGTGTGTCCTTTTGTTAACAGAAACAAGTTTATTACTTACAGTCACAGCAAGTTAATTGATGGGTTTAGTTGTTAGATAAAATGGATAATTATGCTAAGATAGAAAATAAAAATGAAAGGACAAGATAGAAATGCTATTTTAATTGTATTAACAAATATCAATGAAAAGATTTGGTTGGACATGTCTTATTCATATAAAAGAACTTGCCACATTGCCTCAAAAACAGTAGGGAAGTCATATGTATGAAAGAAGATACAGAGATAATTCTAACAGGGAAAAACAAATCACTGGAGCTTCTGTGTTATCTTGGCTATTCAGGAATTATCAAAGGAGCCATTCTCTATTTCAGTGTCATTCATGTCTGTGGCTCCCAATCACCAGGCCATGGCCCAGTACAGGTCCTGGCCTGTTAGGAACTTGGCCACACATCACCGCCTGAGCTCTGCCACCCCCGACCCTTCCCCACCAGTTTGGGAAAAATTGTCTTCCATGAAACTTAGGAATGCAGCCAGCGAGTCAAGCTTCATCTACATTTATAGCTGCTCCCCAGCCTCAGCTCCACCTCTCTCCACCCCTGTCCATGCAAAAATGTCCTGTCCATGGACATTTTCTACTGTCCATGGAAAAATTGTCTTTCATGAAACTGGTCCCTGGTGCTGAAAAGTTTGGGGACCACTGATGTATGTTACTAATAAGTAAAAGTGTTTTTAATCTTAATGAATATAGCATTTAAAATGACACCATTACAATTTTCCCCATTTCCTAAAGAGAAACGCTTGCCATGTAATAGTCAGTCAAGGGAAGAATAAAAATGCATGGTGTAAAACTTCAGTGATCTGATTTGATGTATATTGGTGTAATTATAGTCTGCCAGTCTGAAGTTCTCATGCTATTTCAAATGGAAAAAATGCTTCTCTTATTCAAAATTTTGAGTAATGTGACTTTGCATAATTATGTCCTTGCTATGTTTCACTCACTGAAAAAAAGAAAACTATGATTGGCTGAAAAAATAACTTTGAAAAGATTTTTTCCTACTTCCCCAGTGCATCAAAATTCATCTAAATGACAGGTATAAGATTGTTAAGGTAGTACAGGCTACTGCATTGCCTTCAGCTATGGGATGTTTTTCCTTTTCCCTTGGATTGTTTAAGAAGTGAAGCAATCATTTCACTGGAGAAAGTTCATCGTGAAGCTGCCTTTACAAATTGATAAAGGGGTACAAGGCGAGAACTGTGGCAAGGGCCTAGCTAAAAGTAAGGCACAGGTCCTAGCTAAAAATAATGATAATAATTAACCACTGTCCCCCATTTGCTTCTCTATAATTGCCACTCTGCAGCCACATAGCTGGTGGTCATAAAGATTCTTAGCTTTCTCCATAGAAAATATCACCTTTTTGAAACCTGGGGGTAGTTTCTGAGATATCTTCCAGGTCCCACATGCCAGTGAAATGGCTGATCGCCCAGACCTGTGGCCCTTGCCAAGGAACTGACTCAACCAGTCTTGAGACCCCCACCCAAGAACCTGGTCATCAAAGAAGACAATTGCTACAACTCAATGGTTCTGCCCTGAACCCAGCCAATTAGCAGACTCAGTTGCCTGCACCAAACTGCCTTTAAAAACCCTGTCTCCCAAATTCTCACAGAGGTGGATTTGAGAAATTCCTCTGATCTCTCTAGCACTATGTGAAATTAAAAACTCTTTCTCTACAGTAAACTCTGCTGCTCAGTGTAACAGCTTCCTCTTAGGCAGCTGGCGAATGAATTTGGTAGGTGGCAACAATTGAAGGAAAGTGAAGTTACACGGAAGGATCAGTACTCCAGGTGGCAAAGAAATGAATAATGTGAATCTCATTAAAATATATCATCACTGGCCAGACACGGTGGCTCACACCTATAATTCTAGCACTCTGGGAGGTTGAGGTGGGAGGATTGCTTGAGCTCAGGAGTTTGAGAACAGCCTGAGCAAGAGTGAGAGCCCGTCTCTACTAAAAATAGAAAAACTAACTGATGTTGTTCTACATGCCTATAGTCCCAGCTACTTAAGAGGCTGAGGCAGGAGGATCACTTGAGCCCAGGAGTTGGAGGTTGCAGTGAGCTATGATGACTCCAACGCACTCTGCACCACTCTACCCAGGGCAACAAAGTAAGACTCTGTCTCAACAAACAAACAAACATACAAACAAAAAACTGAGTCCCCCTACTCACTCCCCCATTCATATTAAAATAAATATATAAATATATATATCATCATATCATCAAGTCAGCCATTGTGAGAGCCTTAGGTACACTTTCAAGAGAGTCTTATCTCTGACAGATGTTCTTTTTTCTCCTTGATATGCATACTGTTCTAGGTCACCATCACTTAAATACCTTCCCCAAATCCATCATTTCTTCCAGAATCTCTCACCTGAAATTTGAACATAATTTGAAGCAAGGAAGAGGAAATCCATCAATATCTGAAATAGAACAGAAGCTATTTGATAATCAGCTTGTTTCTTCAGAAAAAATGACTCTTGCAAATATGATGACATAACTCTGATGGGGAGAAAGTCCATCTGCTCCCCATCAGTTAACCTCATGGTAAATAAGATTCTTAAGTGTGGAGTGTGGGACTAGAGATGGTTCATGTCCGTGGAGAAATTATCTTGGCCAACTTAGTAGGAGAATAAAGGAAAGGTATAGTTAGGTTTGTTCTCATGGAACAAGTCAGAAGAATTCCATAATTCTTTCTACTCATGAGTGGAGATTTATAAATCATGGAGAGACTTTTGGTGGGAAGAAAAGCATTTCACTTCTCTGTGCTACTTGAGAAACTAGCCTTCTCTATGCTCCTCTATGGCCTAAGTGGTCTTGCTCTAAAGCAGTGGTTCTGAACCTGGCTGCACATTAGAATCTCCTAGGAAGCTTAAAAAAGTACCAGTGTCTTGAACTCAACCTCACAGATCCTGATTTAATTGGTTTGGACTGGAGCCAGGCATTGGTTCTCTTACAGAGTTCTCCAGGTGACGGGGATGTGCGGCATGGGGTGAGAACTACTGATTTACATATAGGTATCTTTTATTCTCCTCTCTCTTCACCTGACATTTGTAGTCAAAACTAACTCCATGCCTCCTTTTGTGCAAAAGGGACTGTTAAAAAGAAAGATCAGAGATAAGTACAGTTGGCCCTTTTTATCCACTGGTTCTACATTCACATATTTAACTAACCTTAGATCAAAAATATTTGGAAAAAATCAATAACACTGCAACAATAAAAGTAATACAAACAAAATATTGAACAATATAGCAGATATTTATATAGCATTGTATTAAGTATTATACATAATTTAGATTAATTTAAAGTATACAGGAGGATGTATGTAGGTTATATGCAAATATTAAACCATTTTTATATAAGAGACTTGAGCATCTGTGAATTTTGATATCTGCGGGGGTCCTGGAACCAATCTCCCGTGAATACTGAGGGAGACTGAATTTAACACTTCTATTACCATCTAATGCAGGGTTGGGGGGAACTTGTGATCTTAAGGCCACATGTGGCCTTCTAGGTCCTTAAGTACAGCCTTTTTACTGAATCCAAATTTTACAAAACAAGTCCTTTTCTTTTTATTAATACATTTTTGTTTGTCTTTTATATTTATATTTTATTTTTAAAATGAACATACTTAAAATACCAAAGAATAAAACAAGTTTCAACAAAATAATCCTCCTAGATTGACTGGCACTATGAGAGCATTAGGAAGCCATGAGGGCTAAATTGATGGCTGCTACACTCCTGATTTAGTTCTAACTTTCCCCACCTGACTGGTGCCAATACTCACTCCGCTTGTTGGTGAGAGTTTATGGGGATTGAGTATGCCAGTCTGTTATCAGCTTTTGACAGGGGTGCACTGTGTTTGTGTTTGAAGTATAATTTATGAAAAGTTGCACAGCTCGACAGTATTTTTAAATTTTGTCTGCTTAACAGCCCATCATGTCAAAGAAGACCAAAAGAACACTGAAGGAAGAAAATGGATTTTTTTAATGAGGATTGGAAATTGCAATATTATCTTGTTTCTGCTAAAGATAAGGTGATTTGCTTGCTTTGTGATACTGCAATATCAACTTTAAAGAAATCCAATGCTCATCAGCATTATAACACTTCTCGGAGCCACAAATATTTTAAATTAGAGGAAGAGGCTTGAAAGGTCATATTATAGATATTAAAAGATGAAAAGTAAAAGCAAAGACAATTCTTTCAAGCAGTAGTGAGACCTGGAAATAATGCCACTGAAGCAACTTACAAAGTAGCTTATATACTTGGGGAAAGAGGGAAACCATTCAGTGATGTAGAAATTGTGAAAGAATGTATTGTTGAAGTTGTAGGATGCTTAGACCCCAATAAAATTTTAAAGTACAAACAACGGCTTCTTTCAAAGAGAACCATAACTGATCGGCAGTATGAATTAGCCTTCAATTTATCAGAACAACTTCATGCAATACTTCAAAAGGAAAATATATATTATTCAATTGCTTTGGTTAACTCAACTGATACTGCTGATTCAGGGCAGGTTTTGTACTTTATAGGGTCATAACAGAAGGTTTTCTTTGCTACAAAGAGTTACTTGCTTTGGGCTCTCTTGCAAACAAAACACAGGGAATAAATATCTTCAACAACTTTCAAGATAAATGTTGTGAAGTTGTATGAAATTTGGTAAATTTAGTGAGTGTATATATAGATGGTTCACCTTCCATGACAGGAAAACCTAAAAGGTTTATTGCACAGATAAAAAAAATTATTAACAATTCAGATGTTCTCACTTTTCATTGTATCTTGCATCAGCAAAATCTCTGTGCTAAAGTTACTATTTTAAGTAACACTTTGCAACAAGTTATGAGTATTGTTAACTATATTTGTGCAAATGCAACGTGTCATTGTTAGTTCGTAACATGCTAAAGTTGAAAGATGAGGTATTGAGTGTGGATTTGCCCTACCATTCTAAAGTACATTCGCTATTGAAGGGACAGGTGTTAGCCAAAATTTTATCTCTGTGAGAACAGATAGTTAAATTTTATGAAGAACAGAATTAGCAATGTAAACTTTTGAAAGAAGGTTTATATAGGAATGCAGCATTTCTGTGAGTTATCATGTCAAATCAAAACAAATCGAATATTTCTTTGCAAGGTAAAACTAAGTATATATGATATGTGTCAAAAAATCCAAGCATTTCAAAAAAAGCTATCTTTTTTCAAAACACTTTTTCTTCAAAAGGAAATTTCAGATGGACATTTTCCCCAGTTAGCAAATGTCATTGATGAGCAGATGATACATGTGAATCATTTGAAGAATATTCAGCTATTATAGACCTATTAATTGGAGAATACAGTGAAAAGTTCACTGACTTTGAGAATCATGACATCACATTCAAATTAGCATTTCAGCCTCACCTAGTGGATTTCACCGAGGCACCTAAAGAGCTGCAGATGAATTGATTGAGCTCTCAGTAGATAACATTTTAAAATCATTGTTTGATGCTAAGAAAGATCCAGTTGAAATACGGAAAAATGCAGAATACCCATGCCTTTGGCAACATGCCCCAAAAATGCTTTCTTGATTTTCAGCCACTTATTGCTGTGAATCTACATTCTGCTACCCAACCCAAATCAAGATGCTCTTAAGGTCCCAAATGACTGATACTCATCTGGAGGATCAACTGAAACTGCGGACCTCCATGCTGCAACCAAATACTCAAATGCTTTCCAACAAAAAGCAGGTACAATAAAGGCATTAAAAGATTAGTTAATTTTAAAATTAACAAATAATTTTTTATTATTTGAAATTCTTAACTAGATAGTAGTTACATTTTTATAAAATAATATACATTTTAAAGTATATCTAATGGAATTTTCTTGAATGCAGCCTTATTTGATCACAGGTAAACTAATGTGGCTTTCCACCATGAAAATTCCCCCCGCCACCCCGATCTAATGTATGCTACACTAACTTTCACATTTGCCCATGACATAACATTGGTCATAATAATATTAAGAAAGTCTGTGCAGGTCTCTCCTATCTCCTGCTTTTTTTCCATACCCACGCCCCTTTCCATCACCTCCTTCCCACTGTGCCCTCATGCTGTGACTTAATTTCTATGGTTCCTCCATCTGGATTAGGCCTCTTCATTATGACACATACTACTGATAAGGTTATGTTTCTTTCTGTCTGAATCCTTTTTTTCCTCCTAGATGGGTGCTTATAAACTGCTCAGGTGAATATACTTTGGGGTCTAAAAGTTTTGATATACCTAGGTTTGATTTATCCATTCTTTGAGTAAAGACTTACCTCAAAGAAGGGAGAATTTCAAGCATCGTAGTGAGTCATTAGGAGAGGAATTTTAGCATAGCACAGCGCTTCCCAAAATTGGTTCTCCAGAAATTCCTTTAATAAATAAATTAATAATTCCTTTAACAAATAGTTTATTTTTACTTTTCTCTGTGCAGCATTTCTCAAAATTACCTGGCCTCATAATTCATGATTTCCTCATAAAACTCCTCCTCTTACATGTGCACAAAATTGCCTACCAATAATGTCTCCACTTCTTTTGAGGGCTCATAGAAGAGTTGGGAATAGATTCAATACACATAATACAACTGAGAGCTCATGCATGAAAGAGCAACATCACAAAGAATGCAAATAGTATAGCAAGGCTCTCATTTATTGAGTAATTATTATATAATTATAAAATATCCCATTGTAAGGAAAGAAAAAAATTATTCCTTTACCCTCCTAGCTTTATGATTAGGGTCTACAAATTAGACTAACAAAAGACAGATTAACAGGAGAAAAGGAAAACTACTATATTTGATATTAATATTTATATTGATATTTTTATGTGCATAGAAGCCTTCATAGAATAGAAACGAAGACCCAAACTAGTGGCTAAATTTAGAGACTTATATACTATTTTAATGAAAGACAATGAATTGTGGAGAGGTGATGAGACAAAAGGGAAAGGAGTTTGGGCTTCTAGGCATGATAAATTGTGAGAAGACAAAATATATGGGGCAAACTAATGGAAGGATTTCACAATGGAAATTTATTTTTTTATTTTAGACAGATAGCAAAATGGTAGAGAAATTGCTTTTTCCCATTTGCCTTCAGCTAAATTAATCCTTTTGCCAAAGTGGCATATTTTAGGATGGCATATTCTTATCTCTTTTATCATATTACCTCATTGTATATGTATAGTGTATGTACACATATGTGTGTATATACATATAAAAGTCACTGTGTTGAGTATAATTATAAAGATGGGGAGACTAAAATGTACGCTGTTACAAACATCACTGCATCATAACTTCATTTTATTACAAAGTTGGCCTGATTATAATATGTATTTTGTAGAAAAAGAAACTTAGAGAGATTAGGACACATATCCAAGTTAACATAGGTAAAATGTCAAGAACCTGGAAATCAAAATCCCGTCTGATTCTGGGCACATTTCTTTACTAATTTGCAAGACTGGTATTTGATAAAAGCCGAGATTGAAACTTGTGCTGTAAGGAAATGGTGGATCTTCTCCTTTCATCTGCATAGCATTCTGACCACTTCCTTTATCAATATAAGCAGTTTATCTTAAGTATTACCAGTATCAATATATTTTTACTCTCACTGTACTAGAAGCTTATTATTGGCAATAAAATAAAATTTAAAGTAAGTGAAACAGTTCCTCTACGCTTGTTACAGTAGACATCAAAATTAATTCTAAGGTTTTTAGTAGACAATGTAAAATCGAAAATACAATCCACATTACATGACACATAGCATCCAAAATATAAAAACCAACAAGTGACTCAACACAGGCAATATTTTTCTTCATACTGAGATTAAAACTTTTTGTTCCCCAAGGATATTCGTAATTAGCATTGTGAACAACATCCTCACACTAGATATTATATGCATTTTATCAAGTTTCTCGACATAGACCAAGGGCAATGTACCAAAGCATGATTCAGTAGAGGCAGATTACCCTCTCACTGTGGTGGTAGTAGTGGTGATAGTGGGAAGATGGGGAGAGTGTAGAAGCAATGCCCTGCAATCCAGATGTGTAGTTCTCTATTGATCTATGTAAATCCTAGGAATGAATGGACTATGATATATTCAAGCAATTCTTCATAAATATTGTTTCTTTCAACCTAACAAAGGCTTCAACAGTTATGAAGCAGCAATGAGTGCCAGACTATATCAGCAGAATATACGTGGATCATCTATTACACAATAGACAAAATATGATCATCAAGGATTTGTCTGCCTAGATATTTTTTCTCTACATTTTTTTTAAATTTCAAAATATTATGAGGGAACAAGCACAATTGATATATGCATCAATTTTGCTATGCTTGAGTCAAGGTTATAAGTGTGCCCATCACCAAGATAGTGTTCATTGTACATGTTAGGTAGGTTTTCATCCATCCCATCCACCCCCACCCACACTTGATTTCCACAGAGTTTTATTTCCCTCTGTGCACATGTGTGTACATTGGTTAGTTCCCATTTAATAGAGAGTATACGTGGTATTTATTTTTCCATTCTTTAATACTTCATTTAGGATAATGGTCTCCATTTCCATCCAGATTGTTGCAAAAGGCCTTAATCCATCCTTCTTCATGACTGTGTAGTATTCCATAATATACCTTTACCACATTTTGTTAATCCACTCATATATTGATGGGCACTTGCGTTGATTTCACATCTTTGCAATTGTGAATTGTGCTGCAATAGACATTCATCTACAGGTATCTTTTTGATAAAATGACTTCTTTTCCTTCGGGTAACTACCCAGTCAGTAGTGGGATTGCTAGATCGAATGGTAGTTCTGCTTTAGTTCTTTGAGGAATCTCCATACTGTTTTCCATAGAGATTGTACTAATTTGTAGTCCCATGCCTAGGTATTTCTATTAAGTCTCTATTAGCTGTCCCCCTAGTCCTAACCACTCTCTCTATAAAAATATATAAAATTATATAAAAATTATATTAAAATATATAAAAAAGGAGCAACCCCCTCCAAATGTTTTCTAAAGAATCAAGATAGCTCTAAAATGTTCACAGCCAGAAATTGTCATTTTAAGGTAGTTTGCTCTACTGTATATATTCTGTTTTCTTGTTTGTTTGTTTGTTTTTTGCTGAAAAGTGGAAAGGAATTAGGTAGTAATAAGGCAGAACATGTGATTATTATCAATCACCCTCTTAGAAATGTGCAAGGCCTCCATCTGTGTCATCTCCAGAAAGGATGCTGAGCTCTTCCTTGTCCATTCACCATATGGTCTGGTCCATCCAATAATATCCACATGGTTCAAACAAAGGAACAATCATTGTAATTCTTCCCATGATATCTATAGGAATGCTTATTCTAGCTCAAGGCTATAGATCCTGTACTTGGTATAAGCTAAAGAGGAGAGTCATCTTTCATCTCCATGTGTGGAATTGTTGCAATTGAGTCACTGAACTTAAGAAAGCATATGATTTAAAGAGCTATAAAACGAGAAAGGCTGTCCATCACATCTACTATTCAGTCTAGCAGGATTTCTCTAAGAAAGCAAGTTGTGGAGATTCAAGAACCTAAAGTGTTTACTTTTTACTTTGTCCACAGGTCATCTGTGTGAGGACAGTCCAATTCCACCAGGGCCCATTATTTTGCATTTGTGTGTGTATAGCTATGTGTGTGAAGGGGGTAGATGGTAGGGTGGAAAGGAATGAGTTGAGAGTATTTATCTTGCCTGTTTTCTCCTAGAAATTATGAAATTTTCCAGCTTTCTTTTATAGGGACACAGAGAAAGGGAAAAATCTATCTGATTTCCCAATTTCTGTAGTTGAAAAAGTAAACATATTTTCCAGCTTTCTTTTTTCCCCCCATCAAACACTGAGAAGAATTGTGTAAGGCTGAGCCATTGTGTGCTAATTGAGGCTTTTCTCTCTGCAAACCCCTGCCATAGGTGCCCAGAGAACATTAAAGAAGAAGATGAAACCATCCTCCCTTCAGAAAGTTAAAAAAAATTTAAATTATTTATTATTATTACTCTTTTTGAAGAACTTTAGTGCTGGATATAAGTGAGAATAGATGAACAGGACAGAAAAGAAAGGGATGACCAGAAAATGTTTATATTTGAAAATAAACTTTTGGCATGCATTATCATTGTGGATAATGTAATCATGTCCCTAGGTGGCTAGGTTGGAGTGGAAGAAGTAATCTTTATTTCTAAGGAGATCAAGAGATTTTCTATTTGTTAGATAATGTGCTTCAATGTTGAAGTCTCAAGAATGATGGCAGAATTATGTGGAAAGAAAGACATTATGCAGGTGAATGAGGATGCTATGGTTTGAATGCATCCACCAAAGTTCATGTGTTGGAAACTTAATCCCCAGTGCAACAGTGTTGGAAAGTGGGGCCTGATAGGAGGTGATTAGATTATGAAGGCTCTGCCTTCATGAATGGATTAATGTCATTATTAAGGAAACGGGTTAGGTATCACAGAGTGGGGTTGTTACAAAAGCAAGTGCAGTCCCTTCTTGCTCTCTCACCTTTACCTTCTCTTGTCTTTTGACATGGGATGACACAGCACAAAAGCCCTCACCACATGCCACCAGCACCATGCTCTTGGCTTCCCAACCTCTAGAACTGTGAGCCATATAAACTTGTGTTCATTATAAATCACCCAGCCTGTGGCATGCTGTTACAGCAACACAAAACAGACTAAGGCAAGGGAGAGGACGGAGAAATAACAAAAACAAGGAGTGACATAGGTAAAATCTGACAACATGTAGCTAAAGACACTAGAGTTTGTGAAAATGGAAGGGAGAGAATTTATTTGGATATGAAAGTGGGTAGCATAATACCCCGTAGGCTAAGCTTTGAGGTGTATGAAGTGAGTGTGGAAGGGAACAAAAACCAGAAAAACCTAAGACTTCAGGAGATAGCCCCATTTCAGTTATAAAACTCTGTTTAGAGAAGAGTTTGAGGATGTAGAGAAGTCTGCTGATGACAGACCTTGAATCTCCTAGAGCAGAGTAAAAAGGGTTTGGAGACGACACGTGGGACTAGGAGGTAGGTCATATTAGAATATGTTTGAAGCCATGTGGGAATAAATGCCTGTGTGATGACTGAAGATCTAGGATGCCTGGGCTTTGCATGACGACTGAGGCAAAAAGAGAGGTTATCAATAATGTAATGGACCTCTGCCTTTGACTTTCAGTAAAAGCAAGAAGACATGAGATTTTGTCGTGGCTGGGATGATCTTTCAGACTGGAAGTGTTCGGGAGATTTGCAAACATATAAGAAGCAACAGACTGTGGTAGCTGGAGAGGTTAACAGCTACTGCTCTGCCCAGCCACTGTGGCGAAGGGCTATAGTCACTCTCGGTAAATTTACTAGATCCGCCCCTTTTAACACCTGATTAATGCATAGATATTTTATAAAAATAGTATCATCACAACCACATACAATAAAATATTTTGAAATATTTTTGCATAATATATTTTATTAATTCTTGTAATAATAGCCCTTGACATTAGATACTACAATCTTAATTTTGCCGTGAGGTAACTGTGGTTCTTTGAGGTTAAGGTTGTCAGCAGCTAAAACATGACAAATCTAAAAATCCAGTCTGGGTCTTCCAAGCTTCAAAATTAATGATCTTTCCAACCTTTCTAAATTGATTCCTACTTTATGGTTGGAATCAATTTCTAATGAAATCCATTTGTCACTTTCTCCGGCAGTTCTCAAAGTGTCATCTCTGAGCCCGGCAGCATCAGCTTTCCCTGTGAACTTATTAGAAAGGCAAATTCTCTGTTTGCCCCAGACCAATTAAATCAGAGAGCCTCAGAGTAAGACTCAGAAATCTGCATGTAAACAAATCCTCTGATTCTCATGTGTACTAAATTTTGAGAACTACTGCTTTACTCATAAATCATCATGGAATAAATGACATTATTAACATCAAATCTTCCCTTTCTCTGTGACTATAGGATTTAAGCTCTGTGTAATAATGGTATGATTTCCCCTGCAATTATGAATTTCTACTTTGCAGTAAAATCTTGTGAGTAACATTGTTTGGAAAATGGTCCCTCATCTTCTTATAGCTGCACTAGAGATACCCTAGCCCTCAAAAGTCTATCCAACCAGGGGTCGGGTCTTAAAGAATCACAAGATGACTACATCTTTTGTGACTCTGTCAGGTCTTTCTCAAGATATTTCATCCACTCTTTGACCCCTATTTTCAAGTTATTTTCTCTTTCATGCCTCCAACAGACTTAGATCTGTTTCTAGGTTTCTTTCTGCCTAAAGGAAAGGTATATCCAAGGCTAGAGTTTATTTCAGCAATAAGCCTCAGGAAATCTTAGCAGGGAAAGGTCATCACGTCATTAGCTGCTATCAGATATTGGTGTGCTGATATGAAAGTTTAGGCACAAACTTGATAAGCACTGATATTACTGGAAAACACTCTCTAGTAGATAGCAGTGAGCAAATTTATTCTGTGAAATAACTTCACTGAAATAGGGTTTTAAAGGTTCTGACCTGAATGGCCAGGCATTTTAAAAATGACACTGTGGCTAGTATAGGGTGAAGAAAGAATGTGAATTGAATAAATGAATGTATGAACAAATTTTCAGAATTGGGAATTCAGATTATATGCTGAGGAAAGAAGGCATAGGGCTAATATAATACATTCTATGCTAAGAGGTTGATATGGAGATACAATCAATGTTTTTGAGTAGTAAATATATTTTGAAAATGATTGCTAAGCAAAAATATTTTTTTCTGATAATCAGTACCCAATAAATGTTTTTGTTTCTGGTAACAATTAAGAATATATTCTTAGAAAATATTGTTTTTATGTGAAGATGCAGTACTGTGAATTATGTTGAATTACTGCATTGTGGGATATCTATTCTTTTGCTTATAACCACAAAGGTATAAGAATTCTACATCTATATGCATGCAGTATATTTTGAACACTAGTTAGTTCTTTTGATTTCCCCAAAATGAACTGAAATGGTTTGAATAAAAAAATAACTTAATGAAGGTAAATGTGCCTTTTGACTATTGCTTTCATCTCCACTATGTTCCCTCTAATTTAGTCTGGCCACATTTTCTTCCCTTCTAAAATGGAAAACTCTTAAGACAGCTGAGTGCACAAGGTGCTGGTTTCTAATTTCCTTTTGAGTTTCCAGTGAAAAACATACTGGACTTTTCTTTTTCTAGAAGAAAATTTAAACTTTTTTTAAATTAAAAAATAAGCCTGTGGCCTCTGTCTGTGAACTTAGAATATCTACAAGTCCCCAGGTTGGGAGAAAGTATATTTCCTCCACACACAACAAGGGTCATGATGCAGCACCTTCTGTGTGAGCACTGGGCTCTGACTTCCATCTAGAAGGGGAGGCAGGAAACTATTGTTGATCCTGATCATGAACTTAGTAGCTAGCACTGAGCTAGGTATTCTCTCATGTGTCACTTCATTTGACATTACCTATAAAATGCGAAGAAAATAAAGATATGGAACTACATTGTACCTGTAAATACTAAGCAAATACTGTGCACTTTATTATTTCTTCATAACTTTTTAATTTTGAAAAAAATGAGCAAGTTTCTTAGGAAAAGAGAATTCAAAGCACTAGACAACTACACAGTGTTATTTACTTACTTTTTTATAAACTCCGTTTCAAGTAATATTGAAGGATGCAAACCCTCTTGGAACACAACTTCTTTTTATTCATAGCTAGACAACCATCACAAAAGATTCTTCAATCTTTTCAGCTTCCAAAACCTCTTCTACAATCCCCCCTTCTCTTCTCCTATTCCCACGGAGACACTGAAAACACTCAGGAACTAGGAGGAGTTGTTAAGAACAGTAGCAATACTTTGAATGGTGAGGATGATAACTGCTAACTTTTGAGTATTTAGTCTAAGTACTATTTACATGTTTTGTATTTATTATTTCATTTAATCACCATATGAAATAGTATAACCATTCAGCCCATTTTCTGGATAAAAAGACAAAATCTCACAGAGGTTAAACAATCTGCAGGAGGTGCAGTTAATAAGCAGAGGTGTCTGGGTACAACCTCAAGCCTCCTGCTAGTGTCTGTGTTTTTATCTCCGAAGGCCCTTTAATTTTGCATGGGAATATATTGCTGATATTGTGCCTAGATCATTTTTGGAACATCTTTCTTTCACCCTTAAAAATTGGGTCAATCTTAATATTCTTCCTCTTTAATGAAGTTCTGTATTTCAAAATTATATATGCTATGTATCCTGTCTTAGAAACATTAATGGAGCAGTGAACTAATTTTGAAAAAGCAAGGATATTCAGTAAACATGTGTGTGCCATGGGGTGACTGTTTTGTACAAGAATTTAGCCAAAAAGAAATCATTTCCATAATTACATATGCAAGGATAAATTCATGCTTGTTTTCAAGTATTTCCTAAGAGAGTAGCCTGAGAATAACATTTGTAAAGAAATTTATATGATTGGCAAGAACATCTAAAAGGTACATAGAAAGAGGTAAACTAAAAAATGAAATTGGAAATGAAACAATCAGGATATACAAACTGAGTTATTAGAATGTAATTGATTCAAAGAAACATTACTAAAACTCACTTGGCAACATGACCTGCACTGCATAGGATTTCTGACTTGTCTCAGTAGAGAACATGGTCTTGCCTCTCACTTACTAACTGTTTGAATGTCTTACTTGAATTGCTATTTAAAAAATAAATAAATAAAATAATTAGAGGTTTTATTCTATCATATAATGGAATATCTAAATCTCAGGGCAGTCCTGACTAACCTCAGTGAAGCATAGGTAATTATGGATACCTTCTGAAATTACAGTAGCTAATAATTTACTAACAACCCAGGCTCTTAGTATCAATCTCAAGCCCAGAACATGTCTCAGTAAATCCATGACCCTTGATCTAATCAGTCATTCAAAAAAATTTTTTTTCTTGTTGCTTCATAATTGGATTTGGGTAGTCTCCACTCTACTTCTTTGTCTGCATTACTGACTGCCAAATTTTATTTGGAATCCTATACAGTTTCTTTTTAAAATACCATCAAAGACTATTCTCTGGAACCTAAACTTTTATGGTCTTATGGCAAAGTAAAAAATTAAGTTCACTGAAAAGTGTGACTGAACTTAGACTGAATTTTATTGCAGCATAGCTGGATAAATGAATATTGAATGGGAATTTGCATAGGGGAAATGATACCTTTTCAGAAAAAATAGCTTTTTAAAATGTGCAGCTTATTCAAGAAAAGGACTACTTGTAGATTTTGTGGTCATTTGGTCATCAAGTACACTGCTGTCCTTACTCTAGCAATTAAAGGCATATCTATTCTTCAAGACTCGTGTAATTTTACATTTTTGGAAACCTTTCCTGATTACATTAGTCTACAATGACTTCTTCCCCTGCTAAATTCTAGTATCGCTCTCTGAATCACATGGCTAAATAGTATTTATATACTTCTTTACTTTGTTCCATGTATTCAGTCTTATTTAACAAACAGAATTATAATCTCTTCCAGGGAAGAGATCAGGTCTTGCTTTGTTTTTTGTATTCCCCAGGTGATTAGTCCAAGTGTCTGTCATGGAAATACTTTGTTGAAGGATTCTCTGAATGAAATGCTGTGTTATTACTCACTTTGGTAACTGGATGACCAGTAACAAGAAAAGGATGGGATCCCAAAGAGGAAAAAGAGATTTGTTTCTTAACAGAACTGGACAAATAATCTGAGTCAATTCAGATCAATGAGCATTTATTACCTAGACTGCAGCAGGCCGCATGGATCTCTTACTTCTCTAAGCTTCTGAGCACTCCTGTCTCTAATACTCAACACAGTGTTCACTCATGTACTCTCTCCTATCTTGGTTTAACTGTTCTGGGTATGTTTCTCTTATTCCCTCCTTTTAAGTTGAACCGAATGATAATTACTTACATTCAATCATTTTGATATATACAAATTGCAACATTGTGTGGTTCTATCTAAAATATGATCTAGAGCAGTCTCTGTGTCATATTTTGTTTATCAACCAGCCCTTTCCCAGCTTGAGAGCTTGGTAAATAAGTGCTGAATACTTATTCAATTGATTCAAACACAAAACAAAGGTGAAAGTGCCATAGAAATTATGCATTATGAGAAATGATTTAAATGACTTAATATGTATTATGTTATAAATACTTTATTACTTTGTGCATTCAAAAGTATGTGTGCATATATACACATGCTACATTATACCTACATCTACGTTTCTATCGATACGAGAATTAGCTTTGTTAAAAATAATCAGGACAGTTCTTAGGTAAAGATCAGAAAATATTGCATTCTATAACCAGTAAAAAAAAGTGCACATTTTCTCAGCCCAAGTGTGGAACCTAGTCATATTATAGAAGCTTGGATTCGAAGAAATCTTCCTTCTGAGTTAGGCAAGTCAGTGAACAAACTCCTTGGAGCATATGGTCTGTTCAATGTTCAATGATTTTCTAAAATAGAGATGTCACTAACTGTGCTGATAACCTGTTTTAGTGTTTAATTTCCCTGACCATCAAGAAATTCTTCTGTAGGTCTAGCAGAAATGTCTTAGTAAGATTTAAGCCCATTTTTTCTTGTTTAGCCCTTTGTAAAGCTATGTCACTATTAATCTGTTGTTTCTGCCTCTCCCTTCGCTTCCTGATGGTGAGAAGATTTAGGAATTGCCATCTAGTTAACAAGCACTAAGGAACCTGCCTGCACCATCTGTGCTCATTTAGTATCTGCTTTAAAGAAATCTTAGTTTAAGAGAAAGAAAATGTGGTAGTGTTTCAAAGTGATGGAAATAAAAATACCTATGTAATGACTTTGGTTTGAAATACTGGCCTTGGAAAGAATTGGTATTATAATTAGTGTCAGTGGTGATAGACAACCTTTTTGCAGCTGTCTCTGAGAAACATCTGTGAAATATGTCCCCAAAACAGTCGGGCAACTGATTGACTGTCAAACACAGACTCAAATACCTGTAGCCCTGAAATATAGAATTCTGCCTTCGTGGTGAGTGCTTTTGCTCTCTTTCTGAAATCTGTCAAGCAACCTTGCTACTTACTACTTTCTTCCCCTTCTCTCTCCCTGACCCAACATGACACATCCTTATTGTGTAGTTTAAGATTCTTCTCCATGAAGACTTTTCTTTCTTCTCTGATCTCCTTTTGCATTTGTAATCCAGGCTCCCTAATTTACATGAGCTGCAGGTTTAGTTTATTTTTAATTGATTCATATGAGTTTGTCTCCTCTCCCTAGATATACTATAAAATCCTTATGGACAACAATGCACATTAATTGATTAATAGTCCTTGCCAAAACCCCATTCTTCTTTTAGGTCTCTAAAGGCAAAACTGAGTTAAGTTCTGTATTGTAAAGAACACGCATCAGAAATCATCAGAGATTTAGACTCAATATTATGAAACAAGCTGGACTTTCTCTAGACATCCACTACTGGCTCCTGGCCTCTCTCTACTTGACATTTTTGAGCTCCTCATTTGTCTGATCCAATTTGGCTAAGCTGCAGAGAAACAATGATGGCATCCTAGATACGCCACCATAGGTTTGGCAATAAACAATGAAATATGTTGAGTCTTTAGAGCCTGCCTCAATCACACACTGAACATGTTTTAAAAACCCTACTTTAACCACACATTGAGCATATTTCCTGGACATTCTACCTTAGGGCAGAATTTTTCTCCAGCTGGATGTGGCTGTGTACTCAAAATTCCCTGTTTCAATTCACTCTTTCAATCAAAATCAATAAAACATTCTATATGACAGGTATCAAAAAATAGAGACATATTAGAGTAAGGAGGTTAGGAGCAAGGACTCCTGATACAAACGGCAGATATCAGCTCCATCACTTACTCACAGTGTGCTCTTGGGCAGGTTACTTAATCTTTCCAGACTTTAGTTTTCTCATCTCTAAAATGGGGATAATAAAAAAATAGTACCTTTATTATAGGACTATCTTAAGAATAAATAATTTAACATATGTTAAGAAGTTAAAATGATACCTGGTTCTTAGCAAGCACTATGTTAAGTATTAGCTATTAATTATATATTAATGGTATTATAGTATTAATAAATTATTATAGTGTTACTTAGCGTTATTAGATATAGTCCATTAAAATATTTTAAAATAGGCTTAAAAGACTCAGTAGCTTCCCTGACCTGTATAACACAACAGGCTGATGACTATAAAGGAAATACAGACACAGTGCGATAGAGACAGTCAGGAGTGCCTCAGTTGCTGAGGAGATTAAGGGAGCTTCCTAGGAAAGGGGATAATGATGACTTTTGAAGGAGGAAAAGGAGATCTGCATTCAAAGTAAGAGGAAGCAATTTCTAGGAAGAGAGAACATTTACGCTACAAGGTACTAGAGGCAACACATATAGCACAAATAGACCATTGAGGCACAGCCTCCACCCTCTAGAAGCTTATGTGAAGGGAAGATAAGACACATGATAAATAACCACAGCCATATACAGAATGTAATGAATTTCATGTGAGTGCTGATAACCAGGTGACTGTATCTGTCTTTTATTGAGTGTCATTTAACGCTTATACAAACTCTACAAACTACATTGTAGATATTTCCTCCATTTTACAATTAAAGAAATTGAGGTATGGAAAGATTGCAAAAGATCTACCCAGGGTCATGCAATTGGTTAGTGGTAGAATGAGATTTTCAACAAAAATTCATCTATCACATTTGTGAAACTAACAACAAATTATGTTTTTTTGGTAGAGGGACTTTGAGCCTTTATTGAAGGGGCTATTTAAGCCATATATTAATGGAATAGTAGAATTCATATGAGGAAAATTAGGGCTTAAGGAGCGGTATTAGGTGCATGGTCCCCAAGAGTAACATTTTTAAAAAAACAAAACTGAGAATCATTTTACTCAAAGTGGACTTGCCTTTTTTTCTCTTTAAATAAAACATCTCTGAGATTACCACATAAAATATACATTTGAGGAAAAGGGTAAATTAGGTAGAAAGATGGAGATAGATAAATAGACAGAAATAGATCTAATTTTTTGCCACCCAATATGTTAATTATTAATAGAATATCTACATGTGAATATTTATTGGATTATTCTCAAATTATTTTTGGTAGTTTATCAAAATAAAACTAAAACTGTAGTAAACATTAATCACTATAGCATGAATTGCTTGTTTGAAGATTATGTCTGAATTGTCTACCTTATATACACCTATAGACATCAAGATAGAAAAAGAAATAATATTTTAAAAAGGAAAGAGATGGAGAAAATGTGGGGAACACAGGTGTGTAATTTTTTCTACCAATCATCTCAATCCTATTGACCTTTTCTTCAATTTAAGCTATTCTGGTCCACTTGTTTGCTTTTCATTCTCTGTGTTGATGTGTTTTCGTTTCTGCTCTTGCTGATTTTTGACTCCTGTTCCGTGGAAAGATGGGGCTCCCTGACGGCTCTGCCAGCCTTCTATAGGAAGCTGGGTCTTCATATGCAAAACTAAGTGGGAACACTAACCCAGTTATCCCAATAGTTCCAACAAATGCATTTACAAATATGAACCATTCATAAATTGCCTCTTTTTTCCACATTACTTATAGCCTCTGCCCTGTGAATACTGTCAGTCACATTCCAGCTGAAGCCATAATTATGCCCAAGAACACTCACTCCATTCCGTCAAACAATCAATTTAACTGAGTTCTTCTCTCACTGACTTGACTGGTCAGTGGGAGTGACAGATTAGTTGCTTCAGAGGTTTATAAAAACAGTCTTCGGATTTATGTTATAAAAGCATCACTTAAGCTAGTTCTCTGATGCTTATACATCCTGTGTGGTTATTAAAGACTCTCTCCATGAGTGAGTGGCAGAGCAGCTTTAAAACAATTATAAGCATTTAAAAAGTAATTACCAGAGAATTTCAATGCAAACAAAATATCTATTTTGACCACCATGAACAACTCTGTACAAACATTTCTCCCTCTCTCTCTCTCTGTCATAGATGTAGCTATCCATTTCACAGAAGATTTAATTACAAATTTGTCTTCCTTATCTTCTGGGCACACACTGCTGCTTGAGAAAAACAGAATACTGGTGGTGGTGGCAGAAGGGTTAGAGCCAAGAGAAGTAGAGAACAAACATTTAAAGTTAGGGAGGGTTTTTTTTTTTTTTTTTTTTTTTTTAGTAAGAAGTACACGAAGCCTTGCAACCATTAACCTAAAAATGTATTATTAACAGTTCATTAGTAATTAACATATTCTGATAGAGAAAGTTGACATAACATAAAGCTGTTTCTTTTTTTGGTTTATAAGAAATATGTATATGTTTTTAATGAATAACCCTTTGGATTTTTTTTTTTTTTGGTATTCATTTTCTTTCTCTCTTAATTAAAGTAGGTTATACTACCTTTGTTACATACCCCTATAAATATGGGCACATAGGCCGGGCGCGGTGGCTCACGCCTGTAATCCTAGCACTCTGGGAGGCCGAGGCGGGCGGATTGCTCGAGGTCAGGAGTTCGAAACCAGCCTGAGCAAGAGCAAGACCCCGTCTCTACCAAA